>VXAD01007409.1:304922-336857 GCA_013399195.1 Dicrurus megarhynchus
CCATCCATCCATCCATCCATCCATCCATCCATCCATCCGTCCACCCATCCATCCATCCATCCATCCACCCATCCATCCATCCATCCGTCCGTCCATCCATCCATCCCTTCCAAGGCAGGAGCAACCCAACTGAAAATACATTTGCGAGCCAGACCTTGGGAGCGGTCATCCTGTGGAACATGAGGCATTGAGCTAGTAAGTCTTATTGAAAAACTCATTAAGATCCTGCTGTAAGTGAAGGAAGGAGAAGGCAGGGGAACATGGACCAAACTGTTCAGCACTGCTTCAAAGCATCATCTGAAGAGGAAGGATGCAGGGAACCGACCAGCCTGTGAAATACCTACAGTCCACGAAGTGATACCAACTTTGTATTTGGCTTTTTTTAGGATTTATAGCTTGAGTTCCTTTCTTTCTGGAGAAAGTGCGGTGTGGTGGGGTGAAATGTCTGCAGTTCCTGAGTTCAGTCCCACCAGTTTGCTGGTGTCCCCCCGTTGCTGGTGCTGCCCCACCAGCCCAGCTGTGCATGGGGTGGGTGGCTCTGCAGCGTCCTCTCCCCTGCCCTGTGTGATCCAGACATGTCCCCCACCACTGTTCCCCCACATTGCCCTTGATGCTTCCCTGGTCTCTTGCTGGACCTGAATTTTGAGTACAATGCCACCCTGACCCTGGCTTGTTGTCGGAGCAGGATTGGAGCTGTTTCTGGAACACTTCTCCTTATAGCACACACTTTCCTGTTTTCCCACGGGCTGTGAAACGCAAAGGATTTTTTCACTTTGCTGTCAGGATTTGGCTACAGACGTGTTTACCGGGCCTACAAAGCAGGGAAACCAGATAGTGCCATTTCTCCGTTATCTGCTCTGCTTGGGAGGCACAAAATGGGCTGCAATTTTCAGGAATACGAGTGGAAAGTTAAGGGCGAGCGTGTGGGAGGCACTTTGGCAGCCAAGGAAGGCGATGGGATGGGAGGATGCAGCCAAGGGGAGGATGCAGCCGAGGGGAGGATGCACCCTTGCAGCCCTGCAGCCTTTCTGTGGCTGTTTTGGGGCGTAATTGGCATTTTGTGCTAACAATGCTCTGGCTTGTTATTACACCCAGAGGAATCAAAGGGAAACGGGGTGGGAGACTCCCTGGCTCCGCAGCTCCAACGCTCCGTGGCCCCGGAGCGGGCATAGGGGAGTGGTGGGTGATGCCAAGATGTGGTGGCTGCCCATCCCTCAGCTCACTGGTGCTTTCCATCCTCACCACCCCTGCTTCCAAAAAGCCTCCCAGCACAGCTCCATGGGAAGGACAGCAGCTCCAGGCAGAGCATCCCAGTGCTCAGGAGGAGGAAGGAAGCTTTAAACACCAGCACGGTCCTAAGTCCTTTTAGTCTCCAAAATTGGATTTTGTCAATCTGATTGAATATTTTTATATATTCAATACAAAATTCGATGAGAAGCTTTTCCAGCATGAACCTGCAGCCGTGTCCAGACATTACACAGGGAAAGGGAGGGTCTTGGGAGAGACTGTCCTGCTGGGGCTTCATGGAAATAAGGTCCCTCCTTGGAATCATCCTCAGCATTAAGGGCAGCATCACTAAGGACATCACCACCTCTGCAGGTGTGTGGGCAAGGAGCACTCACACCCAGCAGCAGCCAGTGTAGGAAGGTGACAACAGGCAGCAGGCAGGTGTTTTCCCTCCTCCAGGTGAACAGTGGGTGATGTTGGGAGGTCCAAGCCCTTTCCAGGGCTGCCAGGCAGGGCCATCACCCAGGCACAGGGAATTTCAAGAGCTGTTGTGGTCAGTAGTTGCATTCACAATGTGTCTGAAGGGGTTTTGTGAACATGGTGTGGCTGCACTTGAGGGTCCCTTCCAACTCAGCTGATTCTGTGATTCACTTAGATCAGGGCAGGGAGTGACAGGACAAAGGGGAATGGTTTTAAATTAAAAGAGGAGAGATTTAGATTAGATATTAGGAAGAAATTCTTTACTGTGAAGGTGGTGAGACACTGGAGCACATTGCCCAGAGAAGCTGTGGCTGCCCCATCCCTGGAAGTGTCCAAGGCCAGGCAGGACAGAGCTTGGAGCAACCTGGTCTAGTGGAAGGTGTCTCTGCCCATGGCACAGGCTGTGAGAAGGTCCCTGAAGTGCCAATTTTCCATTGCTTACACTGCCAGAAACCAAATCATGCCAAAACCCACCCCTGAGCCCTACCCATGATCACTCTGTCAGGACCTCATCAGCCATTTACTGGTGTCTCTTCCTCTTTATCACCGATTTAAAACTTCTTCCTATTTGGAACTTATCAAGTATAGTGCATCTTCCCTACTGCAGGAAGCTCACAGTTTCCACAAGAAGCATTCTGAACGTGAGTATCCCTCGGGAACACCAGCAGACAGTGCCCACCCACCAGAAGGGGTCTTGGTGTGTGGTCCTGGGTTAGGCTTGCCCATCCCCAGCCTTTCCACCACATTTTACTTCTCCTTGGTCTTGTAGAGGGTCTGAAACAAGTGTGAAATGGAGTTTTTTCCTCTCACTTTAGGGTTCTATGAGAGCACTGAGGAGCACAGTGAGTCTCAAACTCCAGGCTCCTGTGCTTCCCAGTTGCTCTGCCACCCTACCCCCGTGTGAGTTACAAGATCTCACAAGTACACGATAACTGTGGAGGAACACCTCATTTTTTTCTTGAGTTTTGGGACAGAATTCCAGCCCCTCAATTTAGGCAAAAAGCTTTCCTGCTAGCTTTTGCATAGGGAAAGATTTACCTTTTAAAATTTCCCATTTATCTTTCTGTAAGACCTGGGTGGGCTCAGCTGGGCCTTCTACTTGAAGAAGACCACACCGGCCTCTTCTCCTCCTGCCACATCCCCCACTGGTGACACTGCTGGGCCTGGGTTTGCGTTCACCATTTTACACTGGTTGCATCTTTGATGAAATTCCCTCATTTCTGAGCATTTTCTCACATGCTCAGAGCACCAGAGGTTAAAAGCTGAACCTCCAACAGCTGCTAATCCTCCATGGCAGTCAACAAGGTGGTACTTACACAGGTTTTGGGTTCTCTCAGATAAATGGTGGGCCCAGTATGTTGCACCTGGTCTTTACAGATGAGCTGGAAAGGCAGAAGAAAAGCAACTCTCAGTGGTGGACAAAGGTTGGAAGGACAGCTGGTCACCAATCCAACAGCCCATCATTTGTTCCCTGGGAAAAGAGCCTGACCCCCACCTGGCTGCACCCTCCTGTCAGGGAGTTGTGGAGAGGGAGAAAGTCCCTCCTGAGCTTCCTTTTCTCCAGGCTGAGCCCCTTTCCCAGCTCCCTCAGACGCTCCTGGTGCTCCAGACCCCTCCCCTGGACATGCTCCCCTTCACCTCCATCCTCATTGTCTCTTCTCTGGAAAACTACAGGAGAAAGGGATGGGAGTAAATGACCTGCAAAGGTCCTGTCCAACCCATACAGTTCTGTGATTCTACAACCTGGAATCACTTTACTGGCAGATCTCTCTCTCTCTCTGACACAGAAACAGCGAGAAGAGCCGCAGGCTTCACGTGCACGTGGGATGGCAGCTAAATTAGCCCCACTGCCAAGTGCCCTCCTTCGCATTCTGGTGCTGTTACCTCGTTTGGGAAAGAAATGTTGGGGTGCTGGTGGCCAGGACTGTCGCTGTCTGTCTGTTCCCTCGGGGCTGCAGCCGATGTCTGGGCACTGGCAGGGCTCTGGGAGGCTCTGATGGGTTTGGCTGATGTAGGTCCAACATCGTGGGTACTCTGGTCTGGCTCCCCAGTATGCACCAAAAAACAAGCAGAGAGACACTGACACAGTATAGAGAATACAGCTGGCACAGCTCTGTTAGGGATCAACTCAAAATCAGTTTTCAGCTCTAGCCCTGCATCGAAGCTCATTGTGTCAAAGGCTGCAGAGTCTTTAAGTTGTTTCTTTAATTTTTTTTTTTTTTAATTAACTTTGATATGGAAATAATATGATTACTGATTTTATTTTCTGCTGCTGAAAGCCATCAGAGTGTTCTGGAAAGAGGAATCAAAGGCTATTGGATTGTTGTGTGTGGGTAGCTGGGCAGTCACTTAGAAGAATGGGGTGACCCTCATTTCACTTTATCTGGGGTGTCTTCCATGGAGATTTCCCCAACAGGGGCAGACCTGGCTACCCAGGATCTGCCACCCACCTCTGTTAGGAGGGGATGTAATGCCATAACCTCTGCTGACTGCACCTCCATGAAAAAATTCCAGGGTCACGAGCTTAGAAGTGGTGCCTGGTTCTACAGGAGACAGCCTGGGGTGTCCTGCCTGATATTCCAGAAGGGCACAGGTCCCAAATCTATCAGCCCCATGCAGGTGTCTCTGACACCTGAGGTCACCTCTGAGGACTTGGTTAAGGTCTGTAGCATCTTAGCATTATTTGTGCAGCAGAGTAGTGTAAGGAGCAGAGCAGCCTCCTGCCTCCCCAGTTCCCTTTGAAGGCAAGGACCTTCATCCCTGGCTTCCTAATTGATCCTTAAGTGGTGGCAAAGAGAATTAAAATGCCACAGGATGTTCACAGCCTGTTTGCTTTTGGGACTCCTGCCTCTTCCACAGGGAAGATGAGGGATATTTCTCTCCCAGACACATTCTGAAGGTTCCAGGAGAGAATTCATTCCAAAGCCATCTGTTTCTCTTGCATTCTGTCAGCTATTTATTAAATATAAAGGGTTTTTTAGACCTCTTCAGGCTTAATGCTTGAGGCCAAATTTGAATTAACATAATTTTATATATCGTCCTTCATTGGAGAACAGTCCTGTGGAGCAGGAGGGGAAAGAAAGGTAAAAGAAAAATCCTTCATGAAAATACCCATTTCACCTAATTCCTGCCCACACATGAAAACATGACTTGGGAGAAGCCAGTGAAGATGGCCTTGCAATAAAACCTTGGCCCATTTAGTGATGCCAACAGCTGGGAGGCTGAGTGGGGTGGAGATGGTTTTTGAGTGGCTTCTAATTCCAGGTAACTGGAAATCGGGTCAAGAACAGCATTTTCCAGGGGGAGATAATAAAGGGCTTCAGTGTGATCACAGCTTTTATTCAGAGCCACATGAGCTGAACCCACAATCCCAGCCAAGTCTGGAAGGCTCCATGGAGCCCTCACAGTCCCACAGGGTGATGACTTCCCTGTAAATGCCACCAGACAAAATGCCGGTTTGGGAGGCTAAACTGTGCCTCACCGGGACACTTAGGAACTAACACGACTCTGTAAAGCTCCAGAGGTCAGAGAAAACACCTTGACGCTGTTCAGCAAGGTCCTAAACAGCACGTGGACACTCCTAGTGCTGCTTAGACAGCAGTCAGCAGCCAAAGCCCTCCCACAGCACTGATGAACGTCCTACCAAAGTCAGACTCCTTAGGGGTTGTAAACTCGGAGTTCAGCCACAAAATCTCCTTAGTCATCTAAAGCTCATTTTCTGTGCATGCCCAGACAGCCTTCCCTAAGCTGTCAGCTGCACCAGGGATCTTCCACGGGCAGCATTCCGGGGGCTGTCGGACTGCTTCCCCAGCTCTCCCGCGTCAGCCCCCAACCCATCGCCGCTGCTCCCGTTTGCCGTCACTGAGGATCGAGTCACTGCAGTTGGTGGTGCTTCAGGCACCGTTTGGTCCATCCAAAAGCCAATGGCTTCGCTCTGCCAGTTGATTCATTCCTTGAATTTCACTGACTGCATTGACTCGACCTCCACCGAGGACAACAGGGACCTAAACACCCGCTTGTCACAGAGACAACTGCGCTGGAAAGTCCTAAAATGAGACAAGGTGGTGACAGCCCATCATGACGGGAGGTGTTTAGGGTAGCTGGAGGAAGAGACCACAAAAAAGCCTCCCCAGCACAAGAAACCGAGGTTCCTGTCTTCTGTTACCTGCCCCAGGAGCTGTCCTGGTGGCTGCCTCAGGGACTGTGTCTTTGCTGCCAGGTTGTGATGTCGGAGTGGTGGCGAGGGACGGGGATCCAATCGGAGCGGTAACAGACGTGCCGGTGCTTCCAGGACTGGTGGAAGGGATTGGCCCCTGGACTGGAGAACTGGAAGAAGAAGGGGGCTGCTTGGTGGCACATGGGGGAGGAGAGACAACACAGTCCTTGGAGCTTTGGGAAGAGTCAGTCCTCGGCACTGTGGCGCTCACGGTGGTGTTGGGCAAATGATCCAAAGGCTGTTTTCCCTGAGGCTGTGTGCTGGGCAAGGATGTGGCAGCAGCCCCTGCAGCTCCTGGGGGACTGGTGGCATCAGAAAGGACAGGCTTTGCAGCAGTGGTGGTCCCCGAGATTCCCGAACCCGCTGTGGCACTATTGGGCTGCTGGGGAGCAGTGAAGCTTGTAGCAGGGCTGGCTGTGGGGGTAGTGGCGCTGTGTGAAGAGCTGTCCTGCCCAGGTGTGTGGGTTGATGTGGTGGTGGTGTCAGTCAATGCGACCCCCGATGTTGTGGGGATGGTCCCTGTCACTGTGATAGGTGACATCGCAGGGGGGGACGATGACATTCCTGGGCCAGTGGTAGTGGTGGTGGTGCTTTGAGCAGTGGTTGCCACAGTGGTCTGAGAGGGTCCTTGCCCAGTCGTAGTGGTGGTGGTTGTGGTTTGAGCTGTGGTAGGTGATGCAGAGGGGGTTGGTGAGGTCTCTCTAGTGCTTGCAGGGGTGGTCACCGTGGTGGTCACGGTGGTCGTGGTTTGTCCTGGGTCTGCATCATCCTGAGAGCTGACACCTGGGGAAAAATAAAAATGCCAGGATAAACTCTGAACTAAGGAAACTGCCCTTGGTTTCCCATCAGAACAGGTATCTGTAGAAATAAACAATGGCAAAAACCACGAGTCACTCACTCAGGGCTTGCCTCCTGCTCTCCAAAGCCGTATCAGATTCCACGTTCTGGTATCACTGTGTCCAGCAGGAAGGAGAGCAGAGGAGGACAAGAGGGGGAAACCTGAGGAACCTCCAAACATAGTCAAACTCATGGGACTTCAGAGCAAGGAGACCTGCTGGGTCTCAGGACAGAGGTCTCCCTCAGATGGGAGGTCCACCAGCTTCCATGCAGAGCTCTGCAAGTGGTTCCCAAAATAAAGTAGATCCAGCCCTTGTAAGGGGACAGCCAAGGGATGCACTGACTGCAGCTGTCCCTCCCTCTTATGGTCTCTCACATCCCTGAAGGTGTAAGGTGACACAGAATCACAGAATCATTAAGGTTGGAAAAGACCTCCAAGATCATTAAGCCCAACCAATTAGCTCACATTATCACACACAAAGAGATCTGTGGTTGGTTTCTGAAGAATACTTTAAACTCGCAAATGATGACCCCATTTCTCAGTGGGGGATGCAGCTGAAAGACAACTCGCCTGGCAAGAGAGACCTCTCCCACTGCAGAGAGCTCTGCAATGTGCTGCTATGCCAAAACAGGGTGTTTTCACTGCTAAACCAGTATAAAAACCTGCACCTATTCTTCTGTCTGTAATCACTGCAGGAGCTCCAGAATTGCCACAGAGAATTTCCCCAAATGGTGACTTCCAGTTCTGGGCTCTTGCTCGAATTCACCCCAGGAAAAGTTTGACCAATTTTTCACCTTTCAGGAACCATGGGCTGCATTGAGCCACTTTATCCATGGATCCCTCTGGAGTCAAGGCAACAACCTGATTTGGGGAGAAGGTTCTTCCATTTGGGAACTGTGCAGAAGAAATGCTATTATTTTTTGTTTCCCCATGAAGCACTCATATATTATTTCCAACTCTCCAAAACAGGAGTTGGACTTCCAAGGATTGATTTTTAGCCTAATGCTGCTCTCCAGAGATCTGCTTTGTTCCTCTGTGCTGGCACACAGGCAAAGTATCTTCTCTTACAGAGCCTGTCTATTGACACTGGTTGTGCACTGAAGAGCTGATGAAAGGTCAAGTTTCTGGTGGGAAAATTTAACTCCACTGTGTCAGGATCTGGCTTGAGAAGGACCTGGGAAGTGGGAGTTGGGATGGGGAGCTGCAACAGGTTTGAGCTCTTGTGGGAGCTGCCTGGGGACAGAGTGGGTTTGGAGAAGGCAGAGGAGCTACAGCTAGGCCTTGCATGGCCATCCTGGAATGGAATGGAATGGAATGGAATGGAATGGAATGGAATGGAATGGAATGGAATATAGAATATTTCAGCTGGAAGGGACTGATCAGCTCATACAACTGCCTCACCTTTTCAGGGGAATCACAGTACCATAGACTGATCTGGGTTGGAAGGGACCTTAAAGGTCATCTCATTCCAACCCCCTGCCATGGGCAGGGACACCTTCCACCATCCCAGGTTGCTCCAAGCCCCATCCAGCCTGGCCTTGGACACTTCCAGGGATCCAGGGGCATCCACAGCTTCTCTGGGCGACCTGTGCCAGGGCTTCACCACTCTCCCAGCCAGGAATTCCTTCCCAATATCCCATCTAACCCTGCTCTCTGTCACTTTAAAGCCATTCCCCCTTGTCCTGTCCCTCCACGCCCTTGTAAAAGTTCAGACCTCCTCCTGAAACTCAGTTTCCCCACCAGGCACCGGGAGCAGCCACTCCTGGAAACACAGTCAAGGTGTGAGTTTAACTGAAAGTAGCAGCATGAATTATTTTAGGAAACACTTGGCTTGCGAGAAAACATTTCCATTACATCTGCAGGAAAAGGGCTTTTGTGGAGATAAGTCATATTTCCTACAGGCTGACCACTGTCTGCAGGAGAAGAAGAGGTAAGGAAGCAAAACACCACCACAGGGACCTTACAGATAAACCCCAGGTGCAGAAGATAAGAGAGGGTTTTTATCTACCCACCTCCTTAGTTGTGTTATCAATTTGTGTGGCTTGAGTTGTCGGTGATGGTTGTACCAAGGTGGGGAGAGCCCCGGCATCCAGTGAGCCACAAGACAGCTCTGTCCCACAAATAGGGTGTAAAAGTTTGACAGGGGGGTTGGCAACAAAGGAGGTACAAAAAAAATCCCCTGAAGGTAGAAACAATAAAAGAGACATAAAGAAAGAAAGGGTTGGAAGGAAGGAAGGAGGAAATCCCGCACTGCTCTTGTTTCCTCTTCATGCTACGGCCTCATCCCAGAGGGGCAGAAATTAAAGGCTCCAAAGAGAGGTCAAAAAGACAATTCAATTCAACTCAGTCCAAGAGAAAGGGATAGGACCATGGCTTGGCTTTATGCCAGTCCTGGTGGCCAGCTGGGACCGCCCTGCAATCCAAGGAACCAGGATCCCTGCCCCAGCACTTCCCTGTCCCACCCCAGGGAGACACAGCTAAGATTTTACCACTTTTAGCAAAAACTGAGGGCAAAAGCCCAAAGCAAGGGATTATTCTGCTGATGGAGAGGTCTGGTGAGATCCTCCAGGCTTGTCCTGGCTGGGGTGGTAGCAGGGCCTCTTTTGGGGCACACACAGGGGCACGGCCCAAAAAAAAGTAACTGGGAGAAGAACCAAGACTCAGGTTGGTGCCCAAAAATCTCACTAGTGAGATTTATCTTTCTGTATCTCTGCATCCACTCCTAGTGTTCCTCTTCACTAAGGTCAAGAGATGCTAAAAGATCCATTTATTCTTCCTCATTAAGCCAGGTCCAGTGATTTAAGTGAGATCAAGCATCATGGGCTGGACCCACAACACACCAGTGGAGAGGAGCCGCTGCTACAGCTGGGTGAGATCCTCTCCCACAGAGGAGCAGCAACATCCATCCCCACACCCCTCCTGCAGGTTTTTGGGCACCTTTCCGACAGCACAATTTACCTTTTCTCTCCATTAAATGAAACTGTTTTCTCACTGCTGCTGCACAAGGTGCTGCTGCAGTCACGGGGCTCGATGCCTTCCTGCAGTTTTACTGCTGAGCTTAATGTTGTTGTTTGTCCAGGGACTCTCTTTCACTGAAGCTTTGGGAAAAAATGTATTTCATTTAGAAAAATTGCTTTTTTTTGGTGCCTTGCAGGATCACCACCCACAGAAGACCTGGCTTAGGCAAACCAATTGCAAACTTAATTCCAAAGTAGAAACAAACTACAGAACAAGCACCACAGTCCCAGGACTCAGTGTTTTCCTTCCACATGTACTGTATCTCTTTCAAATGCCAGAAAATGTTTTTTTAATCTCTTCCTCCCTCACTGGCCACCTGTGCCAAATTTCAGTGGTGGACCCAGGGGTAATAACTGGTAATGAGCCCCTGTTTGCCTGGGCTGGTTGCCAGTATTGCCTGACAACTGTCCCCAACAGAAGAAACGAAAAGGATTTGGTTGAAGGAGGAGAAAACCCCTGGTAAGAACAGCCAGACAGGACAGGATTATGTTCAGGGCCCCTCCAGCATGAAAATCACTCACAAAAGATACAGTAAGTCCTTTTGCAGGGAACAAGTGATCCCTTCACGCCGTGAGCCCCGGAGATAAAAGGATTTAACACATCTATGAGAGAGGAGGAGGAGGAGGGTGGAGGAAAGATCCTCCAAGTTATCACTCCCCTTACCCAGAGGAGATCCTCTCCAGAAGAAAGTCCACTTGAATTGGACCAGAGTCCCTCACCCTCTTTTCCAGAAGGCAGAAAAAAACCACCTGCCCCTGACCTTCCTGACTGCATTTTGGCACGCCAAGGCCGCTTTTTTGATTTCACTTTTCTGGACCGTCACCAATTCCACATTTGAGGGAAGATGAGAGCGATTTAGCAGCTACCAGGGTATTTTGATACCCTGCTGGCTGCAGTGAGTCTAAAGGTTGGTCTGCACTTCTCTTCTTGCATGTATCCCTCAGAAACCCCAAAGCTCTGGTGCTGGGTGTGGGGCAGATCTGTGGGAGGAGGGTGCAAGCCCGCCACTCATCCGTGAGCTCGGCGGCCAAACAGGAGGAAATGAGTCCGCTGCAAAAACATGATTTCATGTCCGGATACGTGTATCCCATGGCTGTGCCTGCGATATGGAGTGTCTGGGATGGGGACAGCCAGGAGGGGAGAGAACTTTCCCTTATTGCTGATTACCCACATGGGCTCGTTCGGCCCATTTGGGAGGCTGGAAGTGCCCCCGTGGGCGCTCGTGGATAGAGTTAGAGTGGGAGTTCTCTGGGCAGGGGCTGGTGGGATGTGAAAAGTCACCCAAAATGTAAAAGGAAAGCTGAGCTGATTTATGCCAACACAGCTCCTCGCAACAGCAGTTACAGACACAGCTTTGAGCTGCTGTGCACCACCTCTAACCACAGACTCGTGGAATCACAGAATGGTTCGGGTTGAACAGGACCTCAAAGACCCTCTAGACCAACCCCCTGCCATGGGCAGGGACACCTTCCACTATCCCAGGTTGCTCCAAGCCTTGGCCTTGTACACTTCCAGGGATGGACAAGACACAGCTTCTCTGAGAGCCTCACCACCCTCCCAGGGAGAAATTTCCTACTAATATCTAATCTAATTTCCTACTAATACCTAACCTAAAGCGACTCTCTTCCAGTTTAACCATGCCATGGAGTGATGCTCTGGTTGTAACCGCCGTGCAGTGAGTACGTGGAATTTTGCAGGGTGGGGAAGGCACTCAGGGGAGAAGCTTTTTGGAAAGGTCAAGGCTTGGAGCACAAAAAGAAAATTAAACAGGCTCAAAATGCAAAGTGAAAGGACATGTCCTGTCCATCCTCCCACAGCCCACCCCAAGCCAGCAATTAATTCCCTCTCCACGCAGCTTCTCTGATTAATTCCCTGCCCAACAGCTTCCCGCTTCCTATTTTGGTAACGCCTCCCCCTGTCTCCCCCCCGTCCACCTTGTTGAAACAGCTCAGATATTGGCTGAAATTCTATTAATAGTGAGAAAAGGAAACTCAAAAGAATAACTTAGGAAATGGTGGGTGACACACCCCACGCCGGCGGGCTGAGCCCGGCTCGGAGCCTTACGCCAGCCAGCTCCTGCTCCTCCCAAGGCGGGATGAGAAAGCTAAGGAGCCTGAGCAACCCAGGGAAGGGGAAGGGATGTGAGCCAGGCCCTGAGGAAGTTCCTATTTTCCTCCCCTTTTTTGCAGCCTTTCCTGATTGAACAGGGGCAGCAGGTTGAGTTCATCAAAGGCAAAGCAGGGGCTGAGGCTCCAGGGGTGGCCTTTCCTAGGGGACAGCATTTGCCAAAGTGAGTGAGGAAGCTCCTGGACTTTTCTTTGCACTGCAAGAAGCTCCTGGGAGCAAGGAGGGAGGGTTTTATCCACCCGCTGCAGTGCAGCCGTGTCTGAGGTGCAGCACAGCCCAGTTGCTGCAGAGGACAGGAAATCTGTCACCTCCTTTTGAAACTGTGAGAGGGATCAGATTGGCAGAATATCACAGAGCAGTGTTATTTATCCTGGAATTAAGCTGGGCCACCAGAGCAAATGGTTACTTCACAGGGTTTTTAATTTTGCCTGTGCAGAGGCTCTTTCCCTTCCATCAGCTTAGGGATAGATGGGATCCAAACAGAGTCTTCCTGAGCTGCTGCTGGAGATTTTAGTGAGGGATACGGTACAAGGATGGTTTACACACCCTGGCACTCTCCATGCCTTAAGGTGCATTTCCTAATGAGCGTCACCCAACCCCTTTGCTGCCAGGCTCACCATCAGCTTTATGAAATGGCTTCACCCAGGCCAAAGATCAACTTGGCTTCCCGGGTTAGAGAATGGGGAAAGGTCCAACAGCAGCTGCCAGAGCATTAGCCTCTAATCCATCAGCCCAATCATCCAGTGCAGACATATCCTCTCCAACCCTTGCCAGAATAAAAACTGCTGCAGAACAGTTTTGATAGAATTGCTCTGCAAAATATTAAAGATGAGATGGAATGGCTGGGTCTAATTAGTGCTGCAGGAACACCAGGGGAGGGGCTGCATCAAAGAAGTGTGGGCAGCAGGTCAGGGGAGGGGATTCTTGGCTGTGAGAGTGGTGAGGCCCTGGCACAGGTTGCCCAGAGAAGCTGTGGCTACCCCTGGATCCCTGGAAGTGTCCAAGGCCAGACTGGACATGGCTTGGAGCAGCCTGGGATAGTGGAAGGTGTCCCTGCCCATGGCAGGGGGGTTGGAATGAGATGATTTTTAAGGTCCTTTCTGAACCAAACCATTCTATGGTTCTATGGAACGAGTGTGCCTGGACTCTGATTTAGAGCCACCGGGTTTATTGTCAGCAGGGAACCTCCTTTGCCCTGCTGTGAAAAGACTCTTGAAAAAACTCTTCAAATTGCTGCTGTTTAGATCGTGCGTGAAAGTGACAGTGAGACCAAGGCAATAACGCTGACAAGGACCCGCTTCTCTGCTGTCAAATTAAAGGAATCTGCAGCCACAGCCTCTGCCCTGAAAAACCTTCACAATAAACCCTTACTGTCTGGACTTGGAGCAGGGCAGCGGGGGAATGGATGTGCTTCAAGCCCCGAGGAGTTTGGCTTCATCTCCAGGTGGAGAGGAGCATCCAGGGCTTCCTACTCCACTGCCAGCCTGGAGATACCCCTCGGCAGGAGATCTGGGGCATGTCCTCACAGCACTTTAGCATCATCTTGAGGACTCTAAGTCTGCAGCATTTTGCAGTGAGTCACATCCCTACAGTAGCCAAAAGGCCACTCTGCTTCCAGAACTGGGAAAAATTCAAGTTGTCCCTATTTTTACCAAGTACAAGTAACCCTCAAGCCCAGAGAGTAGGGCTTGAAGCAAACCTCACGCAAGCTTTGGCTCCTTCATCCTCTCTGTTAGATCTGCCTGGCTTTATTTTATTCTCACAACAGCCTTTAAACCTCCTTGGTTTCAACCAAGAAACCCACCCGCAGCCTGGAACGCTTTTGCTGCCAGGACTGCAACACATGTCCCCAGAACCCAGGTTTTGATGAACCGGCATTTTCTGATGAGAAAGCTGCTTCATTAACAAATTCCCCATCAGCTCTTTCTGCAAGTATTTGAGCCAGCTCAGCTCGTCTGCTGTTTCATTTGGAAGTACGACAAATATTAAAAATAATCATCCCAAGGCACACCTCCCCACACTCCTCTTTCCCTGCAGCCCTGACTCGTCTCCTCCTTGGTCCCTCTAAACACCACATTAGGGGAGGCAGAAATGGGTTCATTTGCTGCACTAATTAATAACCAGACAGTGGATTTGAGGGAGCAGGAGTATCTCAGTGTTCCTCACTCTCACCTTCTCAAAAACTTTGTCGTTGAGTTGCCCTCCGTGCCACGCTTGGACCTCTCCTGAATTTCTCTTCAAAGTCTGGGGTTTGCCAGAAATTTGTGATCAGGGGCATTTTTCACTCAAATGGACCCAACTGCTCCATCCCAGGCAGTTCTGCATCCCATGGCCAACTCCAGCCAGAGGTGAGGAATGCCAGCAGTGGGAAGTCCAGCCTCTCTTATGGATAAACATAGGACATCCTATTTAGGATTGTGTCTCCACGACTCTTCTCATGGAAAATCTGTGGCCATCCAAGAAGTAAAGGGAAAGATGAAAAAACCACCAGAAGGAGACAGGAAGACCACTGTGGAAAATGAAATCTCCGAAATCCTTCACAGGAGGTTGTCAAGGAGGCAAACAAACACAAACCCACGTGCCCACCTCTATCCACGCAACCCACAGGCATTTTTCACCACTAAGCCTGGAAATATCCTCTTCCATCAGCAGCTGATGGTATTTTTAAGGGACCTGACTCCAGCCCTGCACCCTTCCCTGGGATGCAGAATGAGCTGGGGTCTCTGCAGCCAGAAGCACCTTGCCGTGGAGGAAATGGCACCGGAGCTGCTGGAGCGGAAACGTGGGGAGCATGAGCCAAAAAAGCCTCGTGTCCCAGCCTGACCGGGCCCTCCACAACACAGAGCGTGGCCATGCTCCTGTCCTGCTCCTGAATCCTTTATACCACTGGAGTGGAGCTATCCCATGATGACCTTGCTGCTTCAAAGGAGGATTTGTGGCCTGGATCAAGCGAGCATCAATCACCCATCGGCTGAAGGACACGGTGCCCGGTACATTTAGCCCTGAGACCCCTCTATTTCTGCAAAAGTCACACAGGACTTTGGAAGAAAATCAAGGTTTACACTGAGTGATGGGCCAGAAAAGTCCCTCTGGATCAAGGTAAAACCCAGGTGCTTCTGCCCCAAAACAGTGGCCATGAATCAACACAGCACTGAAAACCACAGGAAAGCCATAAGAACAAAGAACTTTGTTATACACTGAATATCTGGGTTTTTTCTTCACTGTTGTAAGTTTTTAAAATGGTCTTTCAAGCTTTTGTCTGTGAACATGAGTGCTAAAAAAGGCTTTTTTTTTTAAAGAAAAGGCAAACAGGTTCAAAGTCTACATTTATCTGAATGTGGAGAAGAATCTCAGGTCCATGGGAAGGACCTAAAGATTGGGGCTGCCAGATTGGGAATTCCACTTTAACCACATGAGGATCCCACCCAGCTTCACCACCTCTCTCCAGGGTGGAAGAAGGGTTGAAGGAACTTCACCACCTCTCCCCGGGGCTGAGGGCTGGGTCATAAGTTGATTCCAGCACTACGGAGCTATGGAGCTGCCGGCAAGGTGGTGGGAAGGAGACCTTTGGAGAAGCCAACACAAGGAGCTGCTTGGTCAAAGCATCAGCTTTGCTCTTGAGGGCTGAACTGTCACATCGCAGCAGCCCCTCCTGGGGACCTGACCTCCTTTCTCCAGCCCTGCCGCTCACCAACGAGGGTGTCTGGGGACACAGATTTATTCATTAAGACAGAGAAAACGTTCCTTCGCCTGCTTTTCACCCCAAAAAGATGAATCATCCCCTGCTGGCTTTTTCCTGAAGGACTTCACTCCAGACAGCTTGGGAAGGAGTGAGGACGTGAGCCCACAAGACAGGAACTGATCTTTATTCAGCCTGATGGCTTGTCTATACAGGGGTACTCAGAAAAAATTAATCTAAAATTAAAAGGAGGTATGATTTCAGAGTGGATTAGTCAAAGTGCACACAACCCAGCAGGTGGCCACTCTTTTTCAGCTTTAAATCAGTCTTTATTTAATTTAGCCCAAATGAAGTAGGTTAAATCAAATCAAAGTCTCCTCAGCTCTCAAAGCTGATGATGGGGAGCTGATGCACTTTAAGAAAGATAATTCAGGAGAAATCTGGTGATGGTCCCCACAAAAACAAGCTCCTAAATGTCTCAGTGACCAAACATTAGGGATGGGGCACAACTTCCTCCCCAGCTGAGGTCGGCCTTTCCTAATTCCTGGGCATGGAAAGCTCTGATTGATGTCAGATTTTATGTCATATCATAGAATCAGAGATTAGTTTGGGTTGGAACAGATGTTTAAAATCTTGTCCAACCCTCCTGCAATGAGCAGGGACATCTTCAACTAGCTCAGGTTGCTCAGAGCCCGGTCCAACTTAGCCTTGAACATTTGCAGCGTTGGGACATCCACAGCTTCACTGGACAACCTGTACCAGCATCTCAGCACCCTCATCATCAAAAATCTCTGCCATGTATCTAATCTAAATTCAACCTTGTTCAGTTTGAAACCATCATTCCTCGTCCTACTGCAACAGACCCTGCTAATAAGTTTGTCCAGTTATCTTTCTTATAAGCCCCCTTAACTACAAAAAGGCCACAATCAGATCTCTCTGGGACTCAATTTTTCTCAGTTTTTGCCACAGAGAAAGGCAGGCTCACAAGAAGGCAGTGGAGAGAGCACCCTACAACTTGCTGGGTGGCATGGGGGATGAAATTCCTCGCCTTGCTCTCCTCTCCAGCTGGCTGGGTCCATATTTGGGTTCATGCTGAGCAAGGCGGGGATGGAGCTGGCCCTGAGCTACTCATCCTGCCAGCTGAACCTCTGCCAGCTGGCCAGCACCAGGGAAGAGTTGTCACATCCAATGTCACTCAAGTTGGGTGCTGTGCCTCGGCGACGTGTCCAGACTTTATCCATGGGCGATGAGGGCCACGAGGCTCTCATGGAGCAGAGGGGGTTGGTTGTGCAGCCAAAACTCCCCTCACTTTTTGTGAGTGTCACTCTAATTTTTGCAGTGAGGAAGAGGAAGGGAGGAAATATTCCCTTTCTTGTCGCAGAGGCTCTTCCTAAAGGAAAAGGATCAACCCCAAACCCAAAGATGGACTACTGGCTTCTCTGGGACCTCACAGCCCAACAAAGCCAGGCCACAGAGGGGCATTAAAGCTGGTATTAGCAGCAGGGTTCTAATGCCCAAACTTGTGCCATCAAAACCGAGGATGCCATCCCCAGCTGGAGGCTGAAGCTGCAGGCCCAGCATGCAGGAGGTCTAAGAAACAAGAAGAGAGACCCTAAACTCAAAAGAATAAGGAGACCTCGGCCTGGTCACAGGCTGCTCTGGTACAAGGGGAAAAAATGGAGACGGGTGAGCGGGAGGTCAGTTTGTGCTGGCACACAGCGCTGCTCTGGCACTGCGACACGTTGTCCCCGGATTCTTGCACCTCCCTTTCCTCTCCACCTCCCCCGAAGATTTACAGCAGGAATCGCCCTCAGGCAACAGCCTCTGCCTGCTCCTGTCACCACGGCTGTCGTGGGGAGGTTGCCAGTCTCCCAGGGCCATGCTCAGGGCAGGACTCGGACATTGCTTGCCTATCCTGAGGACGGAACGGACCAGCGGAAAAGAGGTGGTGGGGACACGATAAGGCCCAGAGCCTCACCCTCCTTTGTGCTCCCAGCACCTCTGATGAGTCACAAATCAGCCCAAATTTACGCCCTCCAGCCAGCAAATTTACTCTTAACCTTTTCGGGGTCGTGAGTCACATTGTGTCCCCCAGCCCATCTCACACACCACCCACCACCAGGCCAGGACGGACCCAAAGAGGATGAGCTGAAATGTCTTGAACTGGATAATCCTTGTGGGTCGTTCCAGCTGGGGATGTTCTGTGATTCTGTGATTTTGGTCCATTGACACTCCAAGGTGATGTGGAACACACAAGTGATGCCAAGTGACATGGAAGCCAAGAGGCACTGGTGACAACCTCAGGCACCCCAGCCTCTCTAAGTAAAACTTTGCGTGATTCCTAGTTAAATATTCGCTCTTCAGTGCTGTTCTGGAGACACCTGGGACACCTGCAAATCTTCACTGACATAAAAGCTTCCACCTCACACCCCTCATCCCATGTTTTTTACAGAAGATGGACGTCGGGATCCATTCCTCCACTGTGATCAGTCCCCCATGACCTTGGCTAGCTGGGGTTACCGAGCCAGCAGCCTGGAGGTTTCCTGTCAATGCCGTGAGGAGAGCTCCACATTTCCTTGGAATCCTTTGTGTGTCGATGCTATTTTGGGTCCCACCATTTTTTTTTTTTTTTCCTCCAGTTCCACACCCTCACCTCCCTCAGGGTGGGGTCTTCCCGGATAATTGGGAGCTCTATATATACACATGTGCATGCATGAGCACCTACATATATTTATATAGCTGGGCCTGCAAGTAGAGCCTTCGGGCATGAGCTGGACACGCTGGACTTGGCAGGAGGCTCGGTGCTATTCTTTAGGTGGGGAGAGCCTCGGAAGGGAAGGACACAGCCAACCCTCCCTCCTATTCAATACTATTTAAAGACTGTCTGGCACTGAGTTTCTTTCCCACCAAATGGCTCCAGTGACGATCTGGCTTTACAGGCCTGTGTAATCTGATCAGCTTCTATTGTTGGCAATTTTGTAATTGCCTCATTATTTAACTCTCCTGAAACAGTCAGTTTTGCTGAAAAAAAAAATCCATTTTAGCTTTTTGTTGTTTGTTTGTTTGTTTTATTTTGTTTTGCAGGAGCACTGGGACTCAGTTTCCATTTGACGAACTTGCGTTCTTCGACAGCTCCTGCTCTGACCCTCCTTAAAATAATACACATGATCACAGAAATCACTTACTGAAGGCACAAACAGTGAGAAATTACCTTTTCCAGTGCTGTCCCAGTGCAGGAATCTCCAGCACAGCATATTGGTAACTGAGTGGCCTCTTACGTGGAGCTGGGAGCAGCATAAGTAGAGGAAGCATCCAAGGCCAGGTTGGATGGGATTTCAGCAACCTGGTCCAGAGAAAGGTATCCCTGTCCAGGGCAGGGAGGTGGAATGAGATGGTCTTTAAAGTCCCTTCCCACCCAAACCATTCTGCAATTCCCTGTTCTAGGATTTACCCCCAGAGAGGAAGGATGCTCCTGTAAGCACTGTGCGCTGGCTCACCTCCTTGCTCAGCCACAACTCTCTAAAACAACCCTCGTTACACTTGTCAACCTCTCCCTGCCCCAGTTTCCCCATCTCTACCTGCAAGAGTGGACAGATTTTGGATAGAGGAGCTGTCTTCATTTACAGGCTGATCCAGCACCTTTCTAACCGGGGCCCCAACCTTGGTCAGGTGCCAGAGCAATACAAATAATTACTAATAGTAAATCCCATGGGAGTCTATCACATTATGGTTCGACTTCCTCCCAAACAATTGCTCCTCTTCCTTGCTTTGTGTGTTCTTCAAAAGAAGCGGCTGCTGTGCTTTAGGGCTGGGACACCGGCCCTGGTAAACACACACCCAGCGTTCCTGCTCAGCTGGGCCTGGGCAGCAAAGAGGAGATAAATCTGATTTGAGACAATCACACTGCAGGCAGAAAAAGCCCTGAGGGTTTAATGGAAACGGCAACGTAGCTGCACTAAACAGCGTTTGTCCTGCGGAGTCCCTCAGGGCACATTTATTCACTGTTTTCAGGATGGTATTACTCAGAGTGGCAATGAGAGCAAGAAATGTCAAGAGCAGAAGTGCCCACTGGTCTCAGGGCTCAAAACATCTTCATTCAGAGAGTGGTGAGGGTCCTGGCAGTGTGGGAGCACTCAGCTGAGGCAAGCAGGGATTTACTGTGGGCGCATCTCTTGCCAGCGCTTGGACATTTCCCTGCTTTCTGCCTACACTGCAACACCCAAAAAGTGCCTAAAGGGAAAGATGGCCCAGAAATGGAATGAAAAATGCCCTTGGCCCACAGCCAGTGGACCAATTTGTCCTTGTAAGGCATACAGGGTATGGAAGCACCCCAGTGCCATAGGTTTAGGTGAAATATCAAATTCCTGTAGGAGCTGGGAACCCAAAATATCAAGTGTCCAACAAAAGCTTTGATGGTAATGCAGAGAGGTGCCTTGAGTGGGCTTTGGGTGAGCTCTCTTGAGGTCCATGGGTCCTCATTCAAGCAGCTCAGACACACATGGTGGGATATCTCTGAGGAGGTTTTCCCATTGCCAGGACCAGGAATTTAGGCCTTCATAGCAAGTGGCAAAGTGGAGAAGGAAGAAAGGTCTTGCTTCTTAATCAGCCAACTGGCCTGACTTAATGCTGACAAAGAACAATGCGTATTTTGGTCATCCCTTCCAAGATGGAGCCTGCAAAAGCTTTAATTAGTCAATTAAAAGTGGCTTTGTCATAGGAGATGAGACACAACCGGGATCAGCCAGCTGGGTTCTTGGCTGCTGAATGACATTGTCTTTCCAGCCCAATGACCTCATTGTTAATGACTCAATAGGGGAACAATGTTGTCCACCCAGCAGCCCAGCAAGGAGTGAGATTCCTGCGTGGTTACAGCTGAGCAGAAGAGCATGGGAAGTTGTGGGATGTCACCGGGTTGGGGATGCAACGCTTTGCGCTCAGTGGGTTTCAATGGCGCGGTTGCGTGCTGAGAAACCCCAGCAAAAAAAAAGTAATGTATGAAAAAAAATACAGCACGCAACGATGGTCATACTCAGCTCCCCAAAAACTGCCTGGACAGGTATTGAGTTTGAGCATGAAGAGATTCACTGGTCAGGGAGGAAAATCCTAAATGGTATCTAGAGGAATACAGCAACTGCACCCAGGATGGTCTGGATGGAACAGGCCCTGTCCGTGACACCTTGTGAGCTCTGGGCTTTGCTGACATCTCCCTGCCACCAAAGCATCTCTCTGTCACCAAAACATCTCCCTGCCATCAAAACCCTTCTCTCCAGGGCAGTGCCTGGAGGTTGTGCCACAGGGAAGGCCATGGCAGGGCAAGGGAAGGGAGCAAAGGAAGCAGGAAGGAAGAAGGAGCTGCATCCCCTCCCTGCTGTTAATCATCCTCCTCTTTCTCCTAAGGGAGGCCATCAGGTCTGTAAACACCAGGGTGAATTCCCACCGTGGAGGGGATCCACAGAGCTGAGTGGCAGCTTTGGGTACAGGAGGGAGCTGTGGGGCTGGGTTTGCTGATAACATCCCAATTCCTCTGCTCCTGGGATGGCAGACACCAGGTCCTGCTTTGGACTCAGCAGGGAAACTCTGACATGTCAGCTTGGACATTTCCTTCAGGAAGCTGAGCTGGAGTCATGGTGGGGTTGGAGATGGGAGGAGAGGGTGGGGACATGTGGAACCCACAGAAATCCATCAGCAGAGCAGAGGAGGGAGAGGGCACTGAACTGGGATTCAGTGGGTGCTGCTGGTTGTAATCCTGGAGCTGAGCAGTGGAGATGGAGCCCCTACACGGGTGAAGGCTGCAGCTGCATGAACATTCCTGGCATGTCTGCAAGTGATCCCTGGCCAAATCAAAGCATGGCTTTGCTGCCAAAACTACCTGAAAACAGCATCCCTGATTACAGCAAGGCAGAAGAGACAGCTGAAAAATCCCCACACAGATTTCAAATGTGCATTTGGAGAAGCACGATCAGCTGTGCCAAAATAACCTCTCGTTGCCCTGAGCCCCATCTCATCCTGACATCTCTGGAAATTGTAATTGGGCAAAATGCTGCTGGACACCACTCAGAAATCAAGCCCTGAGCCTGCTGACCATGGAGGCAAGAAAGAGCTGAGCCATCAAAAGCAAATGACAACTTCTAGCACTGCTTATTGATAATTCTTTGTAATTGGTTGTTTGCTTTAAATTCTTAGCAGCTGATTGCTTTAAATAATTAATAACTTGCAAGCCTATGCACTGCAGACACTACTCTGTGGTGCAGGCATGCTCCTGCCCCTGGTAGCTGGCACGGAATCATCACAGAATCAAAGAATGGTTTGGGTTGGAAGGGACCTTGAAGATCATCTCGTTCCAGCCCTCCTGCCATGGGCAGGGACACCTCCCACTAGACCACAGACCCATTCAACCTGGCCTTGAATTGCCCTCCTTGTCCATCACCAGTTCCCCTGCAGCACCCAGACCTCTCAATGTGGGCGACTGTGTCACTGGTGAGAGGCTGAAATGCTCAAATGATGCAAACCAACAGCACCAGGTCCTTTGCCCAGCAAGTTTCTGCACAGCAGAGCTGCCAGATAAATAGGGCACGTGCTGGAATCCAGGCACTGCATTTTGGGACTGTGGATGATGCAGCAGATAGCCAGGTCCTGTGCTGCTGCAGGATTGGAATCAGCTCTCCCAAAAAGGAGCAGAAGAGTGTTGGAGGAAAGCAAGATGTGGAGCAAATCCCTCATGCTTGGAGGGCAGCACAAACCTGTGATGGAGATGAGTTACAGCGCCAGGACATTTGGATGTTAGACCCTCACGCCTGGGAAGGTGGCTCAAATCCAAATCTAAGCAGATTCAAAAGCTGATCCTTATTACTACAAAACAAATTAATTATTCCTAATCTAGATTATCAAGCAGAGGGCTACTCCTTTCCCCACTCTTGGCAGTTTCATGACAACAGCCATAGCTTGAACAGGCTGGGAAGATTTGTAACTCTGGCTTTGGGGAGTCCTGAGAGGTGCAGGTGGCACCAGGTTCCTGTAACAAGCCATTTCTTGCCTTTTGTGAGGAGAAAAATGGGAAATCTGCCCACAGGCACAACTGTCCATCTCAGCAAAGAACAGTCTTGGTGCTTAAAACAGGGGCTGAGAGATCTGAGGGGATGAGAAATAAATTCTAAGAAATATTTCCTCCAATAATTCCTCTATTTCCTTTCTAAAAAATTCCTCTAAAAGAAATAAATTCCTGTGGCGGGAATGCTTCTAATCACTTCAGACACAGGCTGCAAGCATCTGGTCTTGTCAGATTTGGGCAGAGACAAAATCTTGCTGCCCATTCTCTCTGCTGTCCCTCTGTGGGGTGAATGTCTCTGCTCAGACCGAGTCGAAATCCTTGCAGGAACAGCTCATGGACTGCACTTTTCTTACCCTTCCCCTCACTCTGAGGAGTGTCAGCCTTCAGGATGGGAACAAACAAACAAATAAATAGATTAATTAATAAATTTTAAAAGTGCAATAATTAATTAATAAAGTGCAATCCCAAAAGCACTCTCCAAAGCCCAGCTTCAAAGCTAATTCCCCTACAGAGCTCTCCTTGTGCTGCTCCTCCTCACCCATCCACTTTATCAACATTCCTCTTCCAGCACTTCAGGGTACCCATCTGACCAGCCAAGACAGAGATAAACCCCTGCCCCAAAACTGCTTCTGAGCTGGATTAGGAGGGAACCCTCCCCAAAAGGCCAGCTGGGCTCAGGGCGTCCCCCGGCCGCTGCTCCCAGGGAAAGCAGCTTTCCATCCATCCCCACATCGCTGCTGCTGCTGCCCCCACAGCCAGCCCCCTCCTAATCAAGACCCCTCCTAATCAAAACCCCTCCTAATCAGATTGGAGCCGTCCTGCCAGACACGCAAAAGGCTCTCACGGCAGACAAAGCGTGGAGCTGCCACCCTCCTCCTCCTCCTCCTCCTCCTGCTGCTGCTCAAACACAAACGCGGCCCGAAACAGCCGGCATTCCTTCGGCGTGGCTGTCCCCCCAGTGTTCCCCACCAAACCCCCAAGGCACGAGCAGCTTCTTTTGGTGGTTTCCTGACTTCTTTTTTTTTTTTTTTTTTCCCCTCTTGCACTATTTTATCAGGATTAGCAGTGGGATTTTTCTCTGTGAGGGCACAGCTGAGACACGGAGAGTTGTACGCAGTGGGACCACTCCAGAGCTTGGCTTTGGGTCTGCTCCAAAATAACCCGCTCTCCACAGTACCCCCATGAAATTTCTCACCAGTAACTAACATGCTGGGGCTCTGGACCCATCCCGAGGCCTATCCAGTTGTTCCTGGCATGTCCTGCAATGCTGGAATCTTCTGCACTGGCCAGGGATTAAGTGCAGAGACTCCTGCAGGAGCAGGAGTTGCTGGCAGGACCAGGTCACTTTGATTCCATCAGGGATGGTGACAAGATGCTGGAATTTTAATTTCTAATATGATCAGGGAGGAAGAGCACTGCTCACTTGGGGTCTTCCTGTGACACCCAAACTCCTTTAAACCCCCAAAATTTTACCCAGTGCAGCTGTCAGCTACCTGTGGCCAGATGCATAATAGGAGCACACAAACAGGTGAATTTTTTTAAAGAGGAAAACCATCTTTTTCCTTTCTCAGCCCATCAGTTTGGACTCCTGCGTTTCCCTCCTCAACCCTCTGCAAAGGGCATTCGTAAATGCACACACTGATCATGACATCCCCTACCTCTCTTGCCACCAACCCAACCTCACATGTCCACTTTTCACCACCCTCCCACCACTCTGCCCTTCTTGTGCCACTTCCTTTGCCGAAATAAAAGCTTTTCTCCCCCAGACTGGCTGCCCTTAATCACCCCCAGCAAGCGAAGCCATGATTTGGAGAAACCCGGAATGGGGAGCGTGGACAGTGATGGGTGACAGGCTTTGTCCTTCACCGGGCAGCCGACAGTGGGGGTTGTGTTGTCCGCCCTTGTCCTCATTAGGGATTGCTTAACACCACCCCATCCACTATCAACCTTCTCCTGGTTGGAAAACTCCCCACAAAATAATGTTTGGGGTGAGATGGTGAATTACAGGCCAGGTTTTCAGAACCGCTCTCCATGGAAGAGCTTCTCAGGAGCACGGCCGTCACGGGATGCTGCTCCTCCCAAGAGCCTGAGAGGGGTTTGGGCAAAGGAAATGCAGAGTGAGGGCTGCAGGAACCTGCCCAGGGTCTGTTAGTGCATCCTCCACCTTGAGCTGGGTCAAACTGCAGCTGATCAGAGGCCTTTATCAGCCCAAACTGATGTGCTGCAGCAGAAGCAGGTGCGTCCCTCCCACTGGAATGGCTTCGTGCAAAGCAGTGACGGCAGGAGTGGCAACCACAATCACCTCAGGATTATTTTATTTTCCTTCTTCCTCTCCCCTCTGTGACTGCTGCCTTAAACAGAGAAGTTTTATTTGTCAAGCTTGCTGGAGAAAATGCTCTCATGTTGGATCAGCAAGGGGACACACCAGAAAAGGCTGGATGAGGGGAATGGGCCACAATCCATTAAGGCCAAATCTCTTCCTAATTTTTGAGGGACCAAATTTTATCATCTGGCACCAAAAAACCCATTATATAAATATATTGCAGTGAGACTACAGCCAGCCAGGACACCCGTGGCACTTGGGGAACTCGGATTTTCCAACATTAAGGGGAGCTGGATTTGGATGTGAGACAAAAAAAGGGTAGGCAATTAAAGGAAGCCTTGTTAATTTTTGCTTCTCTTTAATTGCTTTCTGCCCACACTACGGGCTGATGTCCAGGGTATCCAGACATTCAGCATGGGATTCTCAGACAGTCAAAATTTACGTGCATAAACCTCAGCTATCCACTGAAATCCCCTCTGCAGATCGAGGAGAGACACATTCAGCTGCTCCACCAACAGTTAATTCCAAGCTGCGAAAACAACTGGAAACTGGCAGCCGAAAAATAAAATTGTCTCCTCTCCCATTTTCAACAGTAAAAGTGAATTTTAAGGGAACGGCTCCTGTTTATTTGAAACCCTTGAGAGACACAGAAAAATTCATTGCAGTCGCTAACTCCATCACAGGTTGATGCTCGAGATTTGCTCAGTGAATTGCTTAGCACTAAACTCAAAAGTTTGTCGAAAAGTTTATTGCATAAGGTACCCAGGTCCTCGGTTATTTGATGTATCTTAGAGGAATTTTAAATGCTCTTTTGCGTTTGTCAATTTAACAGAAATTTCCTCTACAAGCAAAGAGTGATTTCCACCAATAAACCCTAAATTAGTTTTATTCATCATTACCAAGGACGACTCCAGAGATGCATAAATTAGAAATCAAAATAGAGAGGTCTTGGGCTATAAAATTCCTTCAACAAATATGTTCAGAGTGTGCCAGCCTGGTTAGAAAACACAGTTGAAAGGCAAGAGTGGGCTGTAAATCTCCAAGTTTTACAATGAGGAGAATCAGCCCCGCTTAAGGGATACAGCTATGAATTGTAAATGAAAAACATGATTAAAATCAAATCATTCAAATTATGACTTTCTCCTTCCGTATTTTAAGTCGTGATTAAAATTCATAATTTAAGCCACATCCATTTAAATCAAAGCACCCTGCCATAAAATGAGGTTTTGAACCCTTTGTGAGGCTTTAATGAGAAAAAAAGATCATTCTGCTGTTGAATGCGGTTAATGGGGATTTATTGGTGCCATTCGTGGGCAGGAACTGTCTTAGAAGCCCACAAAATCACATGGACTGAGAGCCTTGAGGGCTTTTTTTAGACATCTGGGAAAATTTTAAGGAAACAGAATAATTGTCTCTAATAGGGTGTTGCATTAATCTCTAAACTTTCTTTTTCCGCAGCATTCCGCGTACTGTACGGGGCAGGAAAATTTATTCTTTATTTCAAAGGGATCAGCATCTCTCCTTGGCTTTTTGGCATGGGAATGACCCTGAGGCTCGGGAAAGTAGAGGTGATGGGGAGATAAACTCCTGCACGCTTGAAATTTGGGCTCAAGGCTGTGAATTTTGCTTTCTGGCTTCACAGCTGATGGGATGCCCTGTCCCATTTTGTTTATATTTTTTTTTCTGGTTGTCTCTCAGTTGGATCAGGATTTCTGGGAGCCCCAGAATTGCTGGTTCATCCCATTTGCAGCACAGGTATCACAGCTTTTTGTCGCCACACAGGATTTTGGGGTGTTTATGGTGTTGCTGTGATTTGGTATAAACTTGTGTGCCCTTAGAATGAGGCAGTGGAGAGAACACACACTTCTTAGCATTGTGTCAAACCAGATCAGGGGGCTGATCCATCTAAAAATGAGACCGATATTAGAAGGAAAAGAAACAGCAAAGAAGAAAATAAAACAGGGGGAGGCTGTTTTATGCTTTTACTGAGTGTTGCTACTTTCTCCAAGAGAAGCCCACGGGAACAAATTCTTGTTTGTTTATTTGTTATTTTTATTCATTTAGGCTCCTAAACCAAACCAGGTTGCCAGCAGAGAGAGGTGGCTGAAAAAATGCATGATGAGAATACTGGGGTCGAGCAACCACAACCTGCTTTGAGGCTGCTCCTTACTAACTGGCTCAGAAAACTTTCTCCCCTTACCTATGCTTTAAACAGTTCTTCTGTTGCTTGATAAATAAGAAATGTCCAATGAGGACAAGTTTATTTCTTATTTAATGTGGACAGAGATATATCTCGAGGACCTTGGTTACTTGATGCTGTTCCAGTATAATCACTGCTAACCAGATCCGTGCTGGCACAGAGCATCTCTTTAAATACTCTGCTTTTTCTCACAGTCAGGGCTCACAGTATTTTGATAAGCAGCACATAATAGTCACCCTGAGAGCTCTCCACTTTCCACAGCCTGCAGCAGTATCATTTAAACTTTTCCCTTTTTTTTTCACCCATTTGCCTACGTGGCGGAATGTCTTATCTCGCCCTCCTGCCTTTGGACTCCAGGGAGGAGGGGGAAAAAAATAAAGTGGTCTTTGCTATTAGGTTTCAAAGAAGGGCTGTCTCAAGCAGAGTTTCTCCAAGCCTTTCTGAAGAACCTTTCAAGTCCCCTTTGTCCGAGTTAGAAATTGGGTATTTTTCTCTTTGCCTGTATCCAGCAGAAGCCACTTAGAATAAATGTCTAACAAGGCTGTCTCCTCATTTCTCTACAATAGATCTGATATATATTTAAGTACCAGGGCTTAATTTCTAAGCCAATTTCTACCTCCTCCTCCAGTTAAATTTGCCAAAATCAATTAAGGCTGAGAGAGAAAATTTCAGCCTTTGCCATTAATAACTGAGGCCTTATTCTTTCACTGCAAAATGACCTTCCTTCCCCCTTTCACCACCCTCGTCAGCCATGTGGCCTAAGACCAAAGCTCCCTGCACACAGAGCTTGTGAAATGGAGAAAAAGCCACTGGATTAATCCAATTTTTATTAAGTATGATAAGGATATGAACCGGACCTCAAAGCAATTATCTAAAATGGGACCGACTCGGAAATAAAAAAACTCCATTTTCAGTTTTGGAGGAGCTTTTAACACAGATCCCATCTCTGCCTATTTCTAAGGATCCGTCCTGCACCTGACAACAAGCACAGATTTGGTTTTTAAACCCAAGGACCGTGTTCTTCTTATTTGCCTGTTCATTTTGCAGCCTTTAGGGTGCACTCCTGGCCCACCAGCAGGAAGTTCTTCCTAATGCCAAAACCAAATTTTTAAAATGTTTTTAAGCACATACGGACAGTATTATACAACATAAATTTTTCCAGGGGCAGATCCTGGATATTTTTGGTGCGACACCAGACCATGTTGGGGAGCATTTATGGAAACAAGCATCTCTAGTGGACAAATCATGCCAAGACACATCTGAATTGCCTTCAGAAGACACAGCTGGATTCAAGGATAACTCAGCTTCAACCTTAAGTACCTTCGTTAAATATCTGAACCTACATGGCCTTACCCTGGGTCCCTCAGTGGGAGGAAAAAGCAGAATAGTCACACTGTGACTTCCAATTTTCCCTTCCTCCTCAAGCCCAGTCATCCCAGTTTGTCCAAAGAGGAGCCCATTCCCTTCCTGCTGCCACCCAACCCCAAGACACAGAATCCTGGACATTATTCACAAATGGAGTCCTGCTGAAAACCAAATCTCAGCCTGGCCTGTTCCCTCTGCTGGTTCATTGTGGATGCACATCTAAAAGTAGATGTTCCAGCAGTGCTGGAATTCCCATCGCCCAAAAAAAAAAAAGCTTCACTCCCATTCCTTCCCCCTCCCGCTCTCTGCTGGGCGCTGAGACATCACACTGAGCTGATTTTAGTAAGTTGTCTGAATTCTCCCCGTGTCCTTGCAATGCTTTGTCACCAAACTGTCACCGGTGGCTGCTGAGAGCGCCTGGCCTGCGGCCAAGCGAGGCGTGAGACGCACGTTATTTACGGGGCAGAAAAGGTGCCTGCAGCACGCAGAGCGGCAGGGATGCAAAGATTTGCTAAACAGGCACATCTGGTGATGAGGAAACTTCTGTCAGCAAGACCCAGGACCCAACAGGCAGATGAGCAACGAAGGATGTTGGTGCTTGTGGAGTTTGGAGCAGCTTCGCTTCACCTCTTGAAGGAGAGAGGGGGTTTTTTTCTCTTTGGGGTGTCCTGGCATTTTCTGGTTCCCAGTGGATTTCAGCAATATTCAGTGCCAAAGGCTGGCTCTAAGACACACAGCAGCTCAAATCAAGTGGATATGGGCACGGAACCCCCAAAAGTGACCCCAAATAAGCCACCACAGAGCTCTGCACTGCCCGAAAGCAGTAAAGTTACTACTGCCGTTTTCTAAGCTTCCCCCAAATAATCACTATTTCCAGCATTTTTTTGCAATTCAAAGCCAGCAGGTAACTTGAAACAGGTTTAGTCACCCTTGAAGGAACCTCAGGTTTACTGTGAGGCCTGGCACAGGGTGCCCAGAGAAGCTGTGGCTGCCCCTGGATCCCTGGAAGTGTCCAAGGTCTGGCTGGACAGAGCTTGGAGCAACCTGGGATAGTGGAAGGTGTCCCTGCCCATGGAATCATGGAATCATTTGTAGGAAAAGACCTCTAGAAATGTCAAGTCCAGCCATTAGGCTAACACACCAGGTCCACCACTAAACTGTGTCCCTAAGCACCACATCTACATTTTTGAATATTTCTTGATATTATTTGTACCACAGCAGCCCCCACTGAGAGAATCTCCCCATCCCTCACCACTCACTGCATGGTCTCTCCACCAAACACATGAAAAACAGAGAGAGAAACTCCACCACAGCCAGTCCTTTAAACAGCATTTCACTTCTTCAGCTCATATTGAAAAAAAAAATCTTATATGATTTTTGTACAGTTACAAGGAAGATTATCTGATTCCCCCCAGCTCTGTCTACCTTCCAGACAAGGCTTTTTAGCATAAAAATTATTAGGTTTTTGGATAGCCCCAATGCTTAGGCACCTCTGGAGCTGTGATATGGGCAGAGCACATCCCTCCTGCTTGTTTTGAGTGGATCTTTGTTTTCCTCAAGGATCCCCAGAGCAAAACACCGCGAGGCTTCAGCTCAACAAATACGTAATTAGAGCAGTTAAAACCCAATGAAGCTCAGACAAACTGTCCCCAAACCTCTCAAATAACGAAGCACAGGATGAAGCACCCTCACCCCAGGGTGTGGGACACCATCCCACCAGGCCATTCAGGGAAAAAAATAGGGATTTTTTTTTTGATTAAGCCCCAATTGCAGACAGAGAGGTTTTTGGGGAAGATGGGTGGCACACACCCAAAGGATCAGCAAGACCCCCATGCAGAGTCAGGGTGGTTCCACAAACTGCAGGAGAAAGACTTTGTGGATTTGTTTGGCAATTCCAAGCCCAAAGGAACCGCTCTCTGCAACGTGGAGCATTTGGCAAAGCCCTGGGGGCTGCGGTGGACGGAGCACAGGTAGCTGGAGAACAACAAATGCCAGATGACTGCGTGCATCGCTTAGAGAGTGGGTGAAAAAAAAAGAAAGCAAGGTTTGCTCAGGATCGCTCTGTGAAGGAAAGGGCAGGCATTGCAAGAATTCAGAAACAACATCCTTAGGTGGAGATGGGCCAGTTGTGGAAGGAGCTGAGCACGTAAACAGGCTCTCGAGCAGGAGGTTGGCAGGAGCGTGCGAAAGCTCTGGAGAGGGCTGGTGAGATTTCACATGGCTGCACATGGGGAACGGACCCGACCGGGCCACCCGGATTCCTGCAGAGTTCAAACCCTCTCGTGCTGTTCTGCTCTGGGCAGAGCTGAGGGTGGTTCTTGCTCGTGCAGGAGCGGTGTCAGGCTGGGAACAACACTGGAGGTCAGGTGGATATTCAGGTTCACATTCTGCACGGTTTTGAGTGTCACTCCCCATCAGCTCAGCAGCGGGGAGGGAGGAATTCCTGCACATCCCCAGCTGGGTTTGCCATGGGTTTCATCCCACCTGGACCACCTGGAGATGAAGCTGCTGAAGGCACCTGAGCTTGGGGTTTGATCCCCCATAGCACAGAGCAGCTCAGGCAGATGTTACAGCAGAATCTCACCTCCACAGAGCATCACCCTGTAAGGATAAAACCCCTCTCACCCCATCCGTCCTGGCCCTGCAGAAATTCAGGGGGCTCTGGGTGCTGTGGTGGGTCCTCGGGGACAGGGCAAAGGGGCCACCCAGAGCAGAATCATGGATAAAGGGGCAAAATTTAGGGCATCTAAACCCTAACTGCTCCTCTCTGCTGTCGCAGAGTGATAAAACCCCCAGGATAACAGGGGGGCACTGCACAGCCAGGGGGATCCTCAGTGTCTGTAACTGCCCTCCCGCAGTCCCCAGAAATACCCCAGAACTCATGCTGGTGGCTCTAGACCTTTTAGAAGTGCAGATGGGGAGAGAAAACACATGGTTCATAGGGAAAATAATAACCGAAGTTATTATTTCCAGCAGATATTTCCAGCAGATATTTCCAGCCGCTCTCCCGTCACCACCAGCATGAACCATCACCCTCGTCACCAGCCTTTGGAGGAACTCCCTGGAATTAAATCAGTATATCGCATGGTTCCAGCTCCTTTCATCCAGGAATCTTCAAGTGATTTACAAACAATTCTTTAATTAAGCCTCCCAAACAGCCCCCTGGGGCAGGGTTACTGTGTCTGTGCAGGGAACTGAAGGCATTGCACTGCTAAAATGGCAAAAAGGCTGCAAAAATCTTATCAAAGTTCCTCCGAGACAAAATGTATTAGAAGAGTCTCTGCTTTGGTGCTGGTTCTAAAACCCTCTGGTTAAACATTTTTTTTCTCCTCCTGGGGACATGGCCCCAGTTGCCTCCTCCTGCCTGTGTCAGGATTAGTATTCAATGGATGAAATGTTTTTTTTTTTTTTTTT
>VXAD01007409.1:339462-455431 GCA_013399195.1 Dicrurus megarhynchus
GGGATGGAGCGGGTAGCGAGGAGCGGGGGATGCACCTGCCGAGGGGATGAGGGGGGTTGGTTGGGATGGGAGTCTGGGGGGGATTTGGGGGTTTAATTGGAGGTGGGAGGTTGGAGAGAGTTTAAGGGGTTCGTTAGGATGGAGGTGTGGGAGGGGGGATCTGCGGTTCTTAACTGCGTGGAGGGATTTGGGGGTTTTGTTGGAGTTGGGAGGTTGGAGGGGATTTGTGGGGTTTGTTGGGATGGGGATCTGGGGTTTTTAACTGCATGGAGGGATTTGGGGGTTTCGCTGGAGTTGGGAGGTTGGAGAGGGTTTAGGGGGTTTGTTGGGATGGGGATTTGGAGTTCTTAACTGCATGAAGGGATTGGGGGGATTTCATTGGAGCTGGGCAGTTGGAGAAGGGGTTTTGTTGGGATTTGGGGGTTCTGTTGGAGTTAGGAGGTTGGAGAGGGTTTAGGGGGTTTGTTGGGATGGGGATTTGGAGTTCTTAACTGCATGAAGGGATTGGGGGGATTTCATTGGAGCTGGGCAGTTGGAGAAGGGGTTTTGTTGGGATTTGGGGGTTCTGTTGGAGTTAGGAGGTTGGAGAGGGTTTAGGGGGTTTAGTTGGGATTAAATTTTGGGGTTCTCAAATGCATAGAGGGATTTGGGAGTTTCATTGGAATTGGGAGGTTGGAAACCTTTAGAGGCTTTATTGGGATTTGGGGTTCTCAGCTGCACAGGGGATTCGGGGGTTTTGTTAGAGTTGGGGGGTTGGGGAGGATTTTGGGGTTTCATTGAGGTGGAGATGCGTGGAAATTTGGGGAGGGGATTTGGGATTCTTAACTGCATGGGGAGATTTGGGGGTTATATTCGATTTAGGAGTGGATTTGGGATTTCCATTGGGATGGGGACTTGAGGGGTGGTGGGATTCCTGCCTGCATGGGGGGAGTTTGGAATATTCATCAGGATGAAGACTTTGGAAAGATTTGGGGTTTTTGTCAGTGTGGGTGTTTGAGGGGGGATTTGTTGTCATTCCCATATGTGGGGGGAGTGGTTGAGGTTTTGGTTGGATTTGGGATGTCGGGGAGGATTTGGGGTTTTTATTGGAATGAGAGGAGTGAGGATGATTTGGTATTCCAGCCTACATAGGGGTGATCTGGGGGGTTTCACTGGAGTATTTGGGGTTTTTATTGTGGTGAAGACTTGTGAGGGATTGGGAGTTTTGATTTGAGTAGGGGTTTGTAAATTGATTTTGGATTCCCACCCACATGAACAAGGATTTGGGATTTTTGTCTGGATGCGGACTTGGGGATCTCTTTGGGATTCCCACCTGCACGGCAAAAATGTGTGTGGGTTTTATCAAGATGGGTATTTGGAGGTGGATTTGGGATTTTCCTCTGGATGGGGCTTTGGGGTTTGATTTCAGATTCACATCCAGGTGTGGGTTACTTGGGGATTTTCATCTAGATTGGGCTCGTTCTGGGATTCTCAGCAGGGCTGGGGATTTATCTGGAGTTTTCTGAATCCTCCTTCTGGCTCTACTGGGTCCAGCTAAACCAGGAACCTTCCCAGCCAGGACCCAGAGGTGGTGAAGGTAACCTTCACTCCAAAAAGGATTTTTCAGATATGGTTTTCTTGATGCCTTCAGTTAAAGGTGGACTTTATTCTTGTTGCAAGGTCACCTTCAGAAGATGAGGAGATGCTTGGGTTTGCTGGCTCAGCCCTCCCTGCTTCGCATGTTGTCCCCAGAAAAGGCTTCTTGTCCTGATTTCCTTCTGGGCCAGTGCAGAGAGACTTTCCAGGTGCCTCAGCCCAGACTCAGCTCTTCTTGCTACAACTCTGCACTACACGGCACTCAAAAGCTGTGAAACTCGAGTTGCAGTAGATGAATGAATGTGTTGGTGCACGTTGTTAATCCTGCCAGTATCAGAGAGGCAGCTCCTTCTCTCCCCGAGGAGTATTTTTAATACCAGATCCCATTCACACACACACTCTCTCCCAATTTTTGGTGTTAACTGCCAAGCCAAGACAGCCCAGGGAAAAGCCTGAGCTGCTTCATTACAGCGGTGACCCTGGGATGGAGAGGAGGGAGGTGATGCTGAGCTCCTCAAATTCTCTGTTTATGGCACCAGTGCCCCTAACACACTGCAAAAACATCCCCTGGCTCATTGCTCAGGGGTAGCAGTGCCTGGGAGATGGGGGATTCCCCAAGGTGTGTTGGGTCTCCTCTCGAAGTGAGGGCTGTGGGGATAACAGATAAGAACAGAGCTCCCTTGGCAGCAACATAAGGAAAACAGAACGGCCCGAAATCCACTTAAAAATCAGGCTGGATTTGGTTTTATTGTGTGACGTTTGTAATGAGAGTTAGGAGAAGAATTCTGCCTGGTTGTTCCCATCAGCAGATCTGGGCTGTGCTGGTCCTTCAACCTTGGGCAAGGAGGAGGAGGGAGCCTCACCCCCTGAGCATCTAAATCCTTCTAGATCGCTGATTTGGGACGTAGGTTTTCTCTTAATTATCACAAAAGGCACTTACACGGGGAGTTTTGTGAGTTCCCAAGACACTTGTTGGACCCAATGCTCTTTTGTTTCCTCAGGCCTTGGCTGCTGGCAATTGCCACGGCGGCTGGAACAACGGCACGGCCTCTGCTTCTTGGAAAAACGGATTCTTCCAGAAACGTGGAGTTAAGCCTCCTTTTCCAGGAGGGCAGCAGGAAGGTCTCCCATTATTCCCGCTGCTTTGCAGGGTGCAGGCGCCTTCCCACCTGTGCCAGCTCCCACTCTGCCTCTGCTGCAAAGGGGATAATTATTGAGGGTGTCAGATCAAGGCTATGAATCACGAGCAGCTGAGGGAAACATAAAGGGATATTTAGCGTGACTGCTTCAAAAGCTGGGTGTCTGATAAAGTACATCCCAACCATCAGCTGGGGGAAAGGTCAGGAAAAGAACCCTGATTTGGGAAGCTGGGCACTTTCTGGGGGTGTCAAAAAGGCATGGGTGTTTCCCAGAAAGATGGAAACAGTCTTTGACACCCCAAGACATGCAGCATTGCTAACTGGGAGCTTTATCATGGGTATCCCAGCTCTGGAGGTTTTCCTAAATACCGAAATCACCGGGCCAGGAAATTATGTAGAGGCTTTTGCTTTCGAATTCAAACATGAATGTCTTAGAGGTGTGTAGGGAAACCCTTTGGAGAATGGCCTGCACATCTGTCTGAGAAGTGAGAGCCAAAAATAAGAATTTAATTTAAGATTTATTATTGACATTATGATTATTTAAAATCTCGTGGGCTTAAGTCAGTCAAGTGTGTTTTTTAATCGTGCCATTGATGTGGTTGCACACAGGTTCACATGTACCTGGGTCTGTGTGTTCCAGCCAAATATTTATGTAAGGCTGTGAAAGAGCAGCACAGGGAGTCAGTGGTTTCAAGGTATGCAAGTCAGCTGGGCTGAAACCCCCTCAGGAGGAGGAAGACTCCACATGACACAAGATTTCCTTGTTGGAGAAATCCCAAGATGTTTTTGTGATTCCCCAAAGGGTACAGACACCCCATTTCTCCCGCAATTTAAAGTAAACTGGGCAAAGGAGAAGAAAACATAAAGTAGGAGCTGCTCTTGTGCTTTGCAGTGCTGGGATAAATTCCCCAGGACAGCTTTATCTTCTCTGCACCTTGTAATTCCTTCCTGGCTGCGTTCAGAGTTGTCACAACATTTGACTGACGTCTCCAGGCAGCCTTGCAATATTTACCTCTTCTCACAGAAAATGACCCAGGGAAGCCTGCGCAGCTCAAAAATCCTCGGGCTGAGATCCAGCTTAGGATCATTTAACTTGCCAGTAATCCGATTTTATTGAATGTCGTCACCTATCTCCTTGTGCGACTGGGCACCAAGTAATAATGTTTGGAATTCAGATCTGGGGCTATGATGGGGAGGATGAAGGGCTGATACCTCTGACGTGAGTAACAGTGTGAGCAACAGCCTATGGGCTCCTGGGCTGAGGATCACTAGAGGCTACTCCAGGAAGGAAAACAGAAAAAAAAAAACCCAACCCAAACTACCCTCCTTGCATCAAGAGACAAAAATACCTGAGGTTTGATGTTTGTGTTTGTATTTGTTTTTCAGAAGATGGGGAGTCAGAAAGGTCACGTGGGAATCTGCTTCTTAGCCTGGACCTGACCCAAAAGAAGGAAACAAAATGCAGCTTTTAGCCTCAGGAGCAGGAATTGTCGTGACAAAGCCAAGAACAGCCCGGGATACTGCTCACAATGCCAGCTGTCTGTTCCTAAACTTCTGTGAGTGAAGAGGCAAAAATCCCATTGGTATCAGACAAATTATAAAATCCAGGTTCAGCCCTCCGTTCTGAAATAATCTCCTGATCTCAGCTGTGATCCTATTTTGAAGAACTTCTGTTCTTCCACTTTTCTCTGCTCTTGACCACTCAGACAAGTGTAATTTCTGATTCTCTTGGGTTTAACTTTTTAAGAGAAAAAGCAAGGAACCTCATTCTCAGCAAGCTGCCAACCTTCCTGCAGTGCCCATGCAGCACCTCTCTAGGGAGCCTGCTGCAGTGTTTGACCACCCTCTGGGTAAAGAAATGCTTCCTCCTGTCCAGCCTGAACCTCTCCTGAGACAGTTTTGGACCATTCCCACATGTTCTGTCACTGGATATCAGGGAGTAGAGCTTAGCACCTCCCTCCCCACTTCCCCTCCTCAGGAAGGTGTAGAGACCAATACAGATAACCCTTTTTCCAAGGCCACTGCTGCTCCAAAATCCCTTGTGTTCATCCTCCCCACAAACTCCTGAGGAGGTCTGTGGGGTGTGAAGGACCAGGAGGAAACCTCTAAAAGAAATTTGGGATGGATTGCTCCGTTTTCCTGGACAAGAGACCAGCAATACTTCCTTCAAGATGGAGGGAGGGAACTCCTTGAAACCCCAATCTGGATTCAGTGGGAATTACCCACGATGATCCTTGGGTGCAGCACACCTCTCCAACCCAAATATCTTCTGCCACTTGGGCCCACACTGCTCTCCCAACACCAACTCCACATCTCTTCAGAGTGGCTTTGCCACCACCTCTTCCCTCTGACAAGGATCTGCCCCCAAAAAAGCCTGGAAGTTACCAGGGCAACCTGCAAAGGTCCGGCAGCTCTGGATCATTGTTCGGGGCTGCAGCAGCCCTGAGGAATTCACTATTTGTTTTAGAGATAAAAGCTGCAACTTCCACACATTCTTCTTCAATTTCACTCTCCATTAAGTGCATTGCCCTGTCATAACAAAGCTCGTTGAATTATTAGTGATGAGGGGAATTGTTCGGAGGCTGGAGTGGGGAAGGGGATGGGAGGGACCTTGTGGATTGTCTCCGTGGAGCCCCTCCATGGAGCATTTAGGATGTGGTTGGGGCTTTGGGAGGGTGCCTGGGGGACAGTGAGGGCCGGGAGTGAGGGTCAGAGGGTTGGGTTGGGTTGGGTTGGGTCAGGTAGCCTTGGGTAAATCCCTGTTTGTTTGTCCCTGTCCCTGTCCTGGACTGTGTTTCAGTTGGTGTCCTCCTGCTTTCCCTTGTGCTTTTTGAGACATGGATAAAAAAATAAAGAGGAAAGAAGGGGTCAAATGAAAGCCTCATGTCCAGGAGAAGTGGTTGACCCCTCCAGTTCCTCCAGCACTATCAAAAATCTCATTTTCTCTTCCCCACTTCGATGTCCACAGTGGGGCTGGTGCTCCCAGTGCCCTTGTGAGCAGTTTCCCTTATGCCTGGTGCAAACTATGGGTTGCTGAGACGTGAATCTCCTCAGATGGCTTCCTTCCACCCCCAAAACTCTTCCCTGGGATATCAGCATGGCAGAGTTGGTGTGAATCCTGTGTCACCCCAGCACCTCCCATCCTTATGCTGGTGTTTGTTTGTGGTGGGTGAAGGTGAGAAATGCATTTTTGGGCAGGGGAATTCACTTGTACAGTGGGAACCCAGACTAGGCCAGGTGAGGAATTTCTTGCAGTCAGATGAGGTGAACCCCACTCCGAAGTCTCATTTCTAATGCTCACATTGGTTTAGTTCTTAACCTGTGATTTTCCCTTCCCGTTCCTCAGTTTCCCAACACGAGCTCCAAGTTACATCCTGCATCTCAACAAGATTAACAAGACCGTCATGGGCTGGGTCTGTGAAAGGTTTTGACATTTACAGAAAGAATATGCAGTGGAAATAACAAATGTTATTATTTTCACAAACTAAAGCTTTGTACAGACAAACACATTCGCTCTTTTTCTTCCTTAATAGTGAGGGGTTTTTAAACACTTTATGTGGAGCTCTCCTATTTAGAGACAAGGCTGAAAACAAACCAGGAGCTAATTGAAACCCTGCCTCCCTTTTATTTCCCTGCTCCCATGTTTCAGTGAAGACTAATTTAAGGGACATTCACCCAGTTAGTGGAAATGCGTCACTCTCATCAGCAGTAATGGGAATTACAGAAGGACGTTGGTTGCAAGGTTGACAAAGATGGAGCTAAATTTCCCTGCTGGACAAGTGCAGAGACAGGAGAATTCCTGCTTGCACAAAAACATGGGGCCAAAGCACTCTTAAGGAGAAGACAGCTGAAGCTCTCTCCCTCTCCAGTTGCAAAAGTATCCTCCACAGTAAATAGCCAGGGGAAAAGGGGAAATGAGCAGGGGAGATCTCCATCCAGCCAGTTCCTCACCATTCCTGCAGTTCTGTGCAGGTGCCCACACCAGCAGCACCCCCAGCATGACAATTTTCGCTTGGTCTTTGGAAAGCAAAGGCATCTCAGGGCTTTCCAAGCAGCTGGGAAAGGAAAGGCTTTGAAGGTGTGAGAGCCTGTCATCATCTCCCCTCTGACAGTGCTGGGACTCCCAGCAAAGTGCTGGCCTTGGGGAAGGTTTATGAGGTGTTTCCCTGCTGCAGGTGGGTACTGGTGATCTGTGATGGCTTTAACTTCTTCTCTGGCACTCAGATCTAAGATAGGCTAGGCAGGAGCTATTAACCCGGATCACCCCAAATTGTGGAGTCACTGTTGGTTCAGCTTAAGCCAAACCTACTGCCCAGACACCGGGGAATTGTTGCCAGGAGACCTTGTGCAAACACTTCACCCCCTTGAGATCGAGCCAGCCTGGAGGCAGAATGCCTGCAGCCTCTACAAGTAAAAAGAAATTCTCCTTTTAGCCTGGGATATTGGCAATGAAATGGGATTTATTTCTACCTAAGGAATATCACTGCTCATTCTTGTGGTTCAGATTGATCTAAGAAAGCTGAAGTGGATTCAAAGCTGCCTTTTGCTCAGTGCTGTGCAAACAGGCATGGAGAGCATCCCTGTCCCAGCACAGCATAAAGCCACATCCTCTTGGCTGGGTTAATGACGTTAATGAGGTACCTGGGGAGCTGACATTTCGTGAAGGACAATTAGCAGCATTCACCACCCTCCACCTTGGTATTTTACATCAGATACAGCCCTGCTTCGTGCCTCAGCTCTCTGCTACCTGCAGGAGGAGGGATTCAGCTCACAGATGCAGGAGGTGATGGCAGGGGAGTTGCTTTGTCCTAAAAATGTCAGTTTTGGCTCTGAGGATGAGCATCCTGAAGGAGGGTGCTCTGCAAGGGCACCCCTACACTTGCACCAGTCAGATGCACACCCCACTCCCCCCTGCTCTGCAGTGTGATGGGCAGCTCTGCTAAGATAATAAAAAAAGGAGAGTTAAAAGCCAGAGTGGAGAGAAAAAGAATAAAATTAATAAATAAATCCCCAGCAATCCGTGGTTTGTGGCCCGGTCTCCTCTCTCCAGGAGTCCTTGCAGTTACACCAGGATTGCAATATGGATCTAGGAGCCTGGAAAAGTGCACATCACATCCAGCTTTGCCCTGTATTGAAATGTGACCACTTCTGGGGCACAAGTTAAGGGTGGAATGGGATTCAAATTGTCAGGTTTTTGGACATCCACCCACAGTGGCAGGTGTGTCCCAGTAACCAGAGGAGACACATGTCCCTTAGGAGTGGTAGCTGGAAGCCATGGGGGATTCCCTGGGACTTCTCAAATGGACACTGCACTTATTGAAGGTCCCAGAGAAGCACCCTGTGCTCCTGGAGGTGAAAGATGTGGCTGCTTTGTTGGTGATTCTGCATTTGAGGGAATACACTCTGTATTTATACCAAGCAAGCTGTGCACTGGTGCACACAGAAGGGCAAGAGATCTGAAGACACTGCAGAGAGACACGGAGAGTTTTTCAGGATTCAGCTCTGTGCCAAGTACACGGCAGGACACAGCAGAGCAGAGAAATTCCTCGGGAGTCAATTAAAATAACAGTTAACCAAGGAGGCAGCTCGAATCTCTCCTTCCAGAGAAGGCAATAAACATCACAAAAAGGGTGGCCGGTGGGAAGGTTGAGTGTCCAGGAGAACACTCCAGATGTGGTCTGTGTTTCACTCTGCTGAGATTAACAATAAAAGGAAATTCTGGGAAGAACAGGGGGCTGGGCTGGACCTGCTCCTGTAAGAAACATGGTGGGAAGGCCCCCGTTGTGGGGACAGCTTTGCTGACATTTCTGGGGCTGAAGGAAGTTGTCATTATGTCGCTGCATCCTGTGTGTGAGAGAGCCGCGGCCCACTGAGGAGAACATCTGCAAAAGATGCAGAAGGACACACAAGGCTTTGACCTCTCTCTCCAGGTTGAACCTGATTGGTTTTCCTGCTAGCAAATGGCAAATCCACTCGCAGAAAACCTGCAATCCTTCCCCAACAGGCTTGCAAACAGCTTGTGCTCAACACGCCACCAGCAGTGACCCTGTTGGAGAGGTCCCATGGCTCTGATGATGGATCAGGCTTATGGGTTTGGCAAATCAGGCAGCAGGGGATAAAGAGGGTGTGCTTTCCATGCTTTGTTTGATTGACCTGCTCCAGGATCAGAGCTGGATCCCAGACCTGCCAAGAGCAGGGTGGAACTGGAATCTATACTATTGATCTCTATCAATACTCTGGGTCTCTCTCTAGTGTATCTTCATCTGAAGCAAAGGGAAGGCTTAGTCTCAATCAATCCCTGACTGGCAAGTGCTCCACTGTGAAGTTCCTGAGGCTCCTGGGCCAGCAGCAGCTGGACTTTTTCAAGTGTGTCTCTCCATTTAGGGTCTCTCCAGTCACTGGAGAGGATGGAGATGTTTCCCTCCATTGCCCTGGGTGGGATGAACAGAGAGACATTAACATGGATGTTCACTTTTTTCTCTGGGAAATGTGAGATGAGTTTCCCCCTCATACCCCAGAAGGCAGTGCCATACTGACTTCCTTCATACTTGGAAATATTTAGGAACCTGAGTCAGCTAGGAAAATGTGAAGTCTGTAATGTTTCTGTATTTCTGAGCCTCTGGACAGTGGGCTCAAGCGCTGAGATGACCAGTGAAGGCAGGGTTACCCATCCATGTGGAGGAGCCACAATATCCAGGAGCACCCAGGAGGGAGGATGGAAGGAGCAGGATGGGCTCACGAGCCATCAGATCAGTCCCAGATGAGCTCCTGATAAGGGAGCTGCAGCACTGGGAAGAGTTAGGTAACCTTGGAAGAACTCCCAGCCCTTTTGTCTCCAAGAGCTTGAGAACAAAATTAATTCCCACCTAGACTTAAGGAACACGGTTAATTAATGTCCAAGGCTTCATCTGGATCAATGCAAATTTCCTGCTTTGTAACGTGGAGAAACCTCTCTGAAACAAGGCCTGTGAGCACAACTGCTGTCCCGTGAGAATCTTCCCTGCAGGAAGAGCCTCACCTCCTTCAGAGCAACTGAATTCACAGGGTAGATGACAAACCCAGATGTTGACTCCTAATGTTGCTTTTCAAGATGCTGGATTAAAGAAGAGGTTGATGTTGTAACATTGTAGTTCACACACGGAATCACAAAAAACCCCTCATTTTCTCTGAAAAGAGTCTGTTTGTCCTCTTCAAACTGTTTTCTTTTCTCTTTCACACGTCTGCATGGGTGGTATTACAGAACAGCATTTAGTCCTGCACATAGGAGGGCAAACATGGAAAACAGGAAATATTATGGCCATTTTCTACAGATAACAAACCAAAATATAGTAGGCCTGGCCTCCCCCTCAAAACTGAGTGAGTGGGTTCCCAACTTAGTTGTCCTTTTTGAGGACTGAACCTCAGAGGGGTGAGACCCAGAGAGCCAAACTGCAGTGACCACGCCAAGCTGGGATCTCTCTTTTCCTATTTTGATGTGACATCACTGAGTTTGCTGCATCTGCTTCCCTGGCTCCTACAGCACCAGGCAGGGTTGGGCTGCTCGTTCTTCATTAAAAAGCACAGGGAATAATCACAGGAAATAGTGAGAAAGAAAATGGAAGCCTGAAACCTTCCCTGGTGTATTAGTCATGGAGAATTTCCTCTCCAGTGTGCTGTGAGTTTGAAATGAGACATTTATTTGTCAATGAACGAGGGAGACTCTCACCCTGTAGGGTGCTTGTGCATCTTCTGAGAATGGCAAACAGAGGCATCCAAAGCAGAAAGAGGAGTGGGGAAGGAGAGGAGCAGGAGGAGGTGAGGAGCTCCCTGTTTCCCCTGAGGTCATTCCTGGCAGGACGCAGAGGCACAAGACAGCACGTATTCAGGAATAAATGAAGTTCTTCCTCCTTGACTGTTGTCATCTCTTATTTACTGGCCAAAAGCCTCTCTCCTGGCACGGCACATGTCCCACCCCACCTCCCTGTGCAGAAGAACAGCTCTCCCTATATTTAGCATTCCCCATCTCCCATTGTGTAGCTGCAAACACATCCCCCCGGTGCTCCATGGGCATGCCAAGGTTGAGCTTTTTTAGCTATCTGATGATGTGTGGATGTGTCAGCTCCTCGTAATTCTTTCCATGCAACAGACCTGGATGCAGTTTATAGCTCTCCATGATGTAAAATCCGGCACATTTTCTCCTCCTGGTGCCAGCGTGATGGAGGAGGGGAGAAGGATTGGAGATGTGTCCTGCAGGTAGATTGAGTGGGATAAGGTGAGATGATTCCCCCAGGGAAAATCAGTCCAGGCAGAGCTCTGGGGACTCAGTGAGAAGAGAAGGCTCTGGGGAGACCTTGTTGTGGCCTTTCAATACTGAAAGAAAGATGGGGACAAACCTTTTTGTCTGTTGTGATAAGACAAGGGGTGATGGTTTTAAACAAAGAGGGTCTATTCAGATTAGCTATAAAGAAGAAATTTTTTACAATAAGGGTAGAAAAATACTGGCACAGGTTGCTCAGAGAGGCAGTAGATGCCCCATCCCTGGAAACACTCAAGGTCAGGCTTGGAGCAACCTGGTCCAGTGGAAGGTCCCTTCCAACCCAGACTATTCTCTGATTCTATGACTTAATGCTTGAGCCTCATACTGTTAGGCACATTCATCTTCTCACAGGATGATGTGGACTACAGGAAAGCCTCTTGTGGGAATTCTTCCTGACAGCCACCAAAAAGCAGCAGTCTGAACCTCAGGAGTGAGGCCATCCTGCCGCTGGGGACTTTCTGGCCTCTTTCGCTGGACCCTGTCAAAAACATGGGTGAGTTGGCACATGGGCAGAATCCAATCTGATGGGACTGATCCAATTCCTGGAGAGACTATCCTACTGTCCTTATTCAGAAGCTGCAGTGGATTAATTAAATGTTTAAAGCTGGGGAACGAAGGACAGGAATGCTTGGCTGATTTTCCCAGAAGAGTCGTGGTGCTGGTCCTGTTCTGCTCAGACTGTTCAGAGGTGATCTGGCAAAGGGGGTGAATAATGAAACCAGCAGAGATTAATGCAACTGCAAACTCACCAGGAAAACCTGCCGAAGGATATTCTTCCTTGTCTGCAGGAAGTGAGCAGGAAAAGGGACAGCCTACGTTTGGTGTTGAAAAGTGAAAAAGATTGCACGTGGAAAACAAAGCAGCCTGAGCATACCCAGGCCCCAAAGTAGCCATTCCCAGGCTGTCACCCTTGGGTCCCTGGAAAGAGCTGAGTGAAATGTCATCACTGCACTCAGCCAGGGTCAAAAAGGTCAAATAGGAGTTTAGAGTTTGGACAAGAAGAATATTATTAAAAAAAACCCCACTGTGGCATGGAGTGAATCCCCATGGCACTGACCTCTTGGGTGGTGGGTACAATGCTGATCCCCCACCTCAGGAGGATACAGTAGTGCTGGAAAAGGTAAAAGCACCAGGAACAATTCTAGGCCCTGAATGGCTCCTGTGTAAGAATTGACTGGGTCCCCATTGCCTGCAGCAGAGAAAGCTGAGCAGGAGAGCAGCCCCTGGGTCACAGCATCCGGAGGGCGAGGGGGAGGAGGAAGGAGCATCAGCTCCTTCCCCTAATTCCAGCAGCTGGGCAGCTTCCAAGCAAGAGCCAGGAAGAGCTCAGGTGTGGCTCTTGCTGCCTCAGCATGCTGTGGAGACCAGAAAGGTGAATAAAGCCGAAAAAATTCATGGAGGACAAGTCTACTGGTGGCTGATGAAGATGATGCTCTGGACCACCACCCTCGTGCTGGAGTTCCTGGGGAGATCACTCATTGCTGCAACTCTCATTCTGCTCTCTAGGAATATTCCTCCATGCCCACTCTGCCCCTTTATGCACCCCCGGTTATTTTGGGGACGTGGTGGTGGCTCAGACCAGGCTTTGCTGAGCTCCGGGGTGCTGGCTGTTATTCCCTGAGGCGTGTGACCAGCTGGGATCTGACAGTGAAAAGAAGCACTGTAGAACCGTGTCAAAAGAGGAGCCAGGGGAGCCCCATCAAACAGCAATTATGAAGTGAAACCAGCCAAAAAAAAATGAAGGCATGTATGGGGATCGAAAGGAGTCAGTGTTACCAAGTGAGATGGCAGGCAGAACCCAGAGTTCCCCTGAGAGCGATTTCTCCCTCAAAACCCCACCGTATTTGTAGGTTTTTTTCTTGGAAGCCGTCTAAGGAAGGGGATAAAGAGGCTCTCAGTTCTGGGAGCGCAATCCCTTCTCTGCTGGAGGGGGCAGGAGGCTTAATGCAGCCCGGCATCCCTCCCTTTCAGTTCAGCCCCCAGACACAAAGGCAGAAAAATGCCAGGAATTTCCCAGCGCCCTCCCCAGACCTGCTCCCATCTCCCTTTCCCCCCCTCGCGACCTCCTCCGGCTGGGAGGGAGGAATACTAATAACAAAATAGGGATCTTTAACAGGCCCCTTGCCTGGTCACTTTGGGATTGAATGCCGAAAGGGATGGACGTGACCAACCATAAGGAATGAAGCTTCTTCAAGTCCCATTTCTTGGTTTTGCTGCTTTGTTTTGTTTTCCCTTCCCCAATTTCTCCCCCCCTTTCTACTCAGCACTGAAAAAATTCCTCTCGGCCCCTCGCCTCTGTTTCTTTCCCTTGGAGTCAGGCTGCAGCTCTAATCACTGCTGGGTGATTAGCATGTGAAGGGAGAGAGGAAAACAAAATCTTTATTGCTGGCTGGTGGAGCAGGAGCAGCTGTCTGGATGGATGCTGGCTCCTGTGTGATCCTCCCCACTGCCTCTGATCCCTTCCATTGTGGATGTTTTCCTGTAAGAACAGGCAACACACCAAAGAAGGGCAGAAAATGAGATGGGGACAAAAATCAGAGCAGGTGGATTGTGTTTCTTGGGGAAAAAACAGAATGTAATTTTTGTTTTCAGCTTTGAAGTTGGAGAGAGTAGGGGGGGGACAGGGGCTTCAGTGCTGTGCCGAGGGGACGACAGCAGCCATGAAAGGATAATTTGTAGTGCCGACCTCAATGGGAGCGGGAGGCGCAACACAGAGCCCTTTGATGAGTCGAGGCCGGGGATGGAGGAGGTGGATTGAGCTGGAGGCTGGGATGGGAGAAAAGGCAACTGCCATGAGTTAGGTGGTGGTGGGGACAGTGAGATGGAGGATCCAACCTGTGCAGGACAGCACCGTCCCCTTTGGGGGGAATCCTGGCCAGCAGAAGATGAAGGGCCGGCAGGTGGACAGAATGTTTCTTGCTCACCCTCCCCAGTCCCTGGATGAGCGATGGATCTGCGGAGCTCTGTGAGGAGTCTGCAGCAGCCTGGTGCAGTAATTACAGCCTGAGGTTGGACAGTCACTCCGAAGGGATGTGCTACTGGGATGGAAAACACTATCTGTTTGTTATTTGTCAGGAGGCTGTGATGGGAACGCCGGTGCCTCTGGGGCGGGTATTCCCTGCAAGCTCCAGAGCTGGCTGTGCTCAGCCCCTCCTCCCCTTGCTCCAGGTGTTTCCTCTTCTGAGCTCGATAATGAAATCTGTGAGCCTGAGCCAGTTTATATTTAGTTTCCACCACTGCTGGCAGGGGTCTGCTGGCGCCTAACAAACAACAGCAAAACACCGCTGGTGGGTTCCCGGTCCCTGAGGCTTAGGAGCTGCCTCTGCGGAGGGAGGAGGTGGGGTTTGAGGGATGAGGACAGTGGCAGCACACAGCTGGTCATGCCTTTAGCCACTGCTTTGGACCAGCCCCCCACAAAGCGTTGAGATCCAGGCCAGTTTTGTTTTGGGAACTGTCTCTGGCTATGCAAACTAATCCCGTATAATGTCTGGTATTCCTGACCTGTCTCTGCTCCCTTAGTGAAGAAGCTCTTACCCAGTGCAGGTATCCTCCACCTTCCATGCCACTTGTTCCTCAAGCTGAGCTTTACTTTGGTCTCCTGCCCGTGCCATGCACAGTAGGTGGGATTCAGCTGCCTGATCACGGGTTTATTGGATCATCTGAGCTGTCTCTGTGAGGTGTCTGATACATCTGTAATATTTCTATATCCCACAGAGAGGACTGCCTGGCACAGGGTGGGATTCTTGGGGTGTCCTGTGCAGGGTCAGGAGTTGGATGATCCTAAGGGATCCCTTCCATCTCAGGATATTCTACGACATCCTACAGCACCTCAGCTGGTGCCAGAGATGAGCTGAGTTGAGCCCTCAGTCTCCGTTGACTTCCATGGGAGTTAAAATACCCAGCTCAAAAGTATGGAATCACAGAATGAATCACAGAGTGGTTTGGATTAGAAGAGAGCCTAAACTCACCCAATTCCAACCCCATGCCATGGCCAGGGACACCTCCCACTATCCTAGGGTGGTCCAAGCCCCATCCAACCTGGCCTTGGACACTTCCAGGGATCCAGGGGCAGCCACAGCTTCTCTGGGCACCCTGTGCCAGGGACTCACCACTCTCACAGCAAAGAATTTCTTCTTAATGTCCAATCTAAACCCACCCTCCATCAGTTTAAAGACATCACCCCAAACATATTTGGTGTCACGGGCAGAATTTTAGGGCATATTTTGATTCCAGTCACAGGAAGCACTTATCTACTGGCGTCCTGTGGGATATCTTGAATTCACCAGGCAGGCAGGCAGAGAGGAAACTTCTGAGAATGAGATTGTTGCATCTGCTCTTAAATCATCTGCTTGTGGTTGGGTAACTCACTGTCATTGAGGACTCTCTCTCCAGGCTTAAATTAGAAACATCACTGAAATTAATGGACACCAGACAAGGAAATCTTGATATTCCCAGAGTATTTGTGGCACTGAAAGTCATCTTGAGCGATGGAGATGAACTATGGCAAATAAGGTTATTTTTCAAACCCTCCTGCTGAGGAAAGTTAATGCCTCACAGTTACGGTTTTGTCATTGTGGATCCTGAACCAAAAGGCTGTTGGGTCAGGAAGCTGGACACTACTGATTAGGTCAGAGCTGCAATGTGCTTCAAAACCCATTCAGCGTGTGTTTGGTGCAATGGGGGTGTGATACCTGTTATTGATGTGACGTTTATTTATTCACAGAAAGAAAATTCCAGTCATGGGGGCAAAAATTCCATGTTTTGCCACATGTATCTACATAACTGTGCACTTGCACTGGACATTTGATAGAATCACAAAATCACAGAATGGCTTGAGTTGGAAGGGACTTTGTGATCATCCAGTTCCACTCCCTGCCATGGGCAGAGAGACACCTTGCACTAGGTCAGGTTTCTCCAAGCCCCATGCACCCTGGCCTTGGACACTTTCAGGGATGGGGCATCCAGAATTTCTCTGGGCAACCGGTTCTAGTGTCTCACCACCCTCACAGTAAAGATTTTTTTTTTAAATTTACAATCTAAACTCACTTTCTTTCAGTTTGAAGCCATTCCCTCTTGTCCCTTCACTCCATACTTTTGTAAAAGTCCCTTTCCATCTTTTTTCTAGGCTGCCTTGAGCTACTTAAGTGTCATGTTCCCATCCATCTGGGCACCCAAAGGACACCATGTTTATCTTTCATGGCCAAACGGAGCATCACATTTTGGATTCTGAACTGCTCGCAAGCAAAACTACCACCCCCAAAATTTCAAACCTGTCAAAACTCATCCAACAGGGCCAGGGAATTATAAACCAAAGGGTTTGGGTAGTAAATTCCATATCCCTGGCTAGGAAGAACTGCCCAGGTTAGAATTGAGGCAGCACTAGCTGTGCAGTGGGACTGCAGAGATCATCTGACCCACTTGAGACGCCTCCCTGATCCTCCAAAGGTCTTGCTGTGCATACAAATTGTCACAGCAGGCAGGCTCCTGAACCTGCAATGGGGAGTGTGTCCAGGCACAATTCTGCTAAAGCATTGGAATTGAGATATTTTATCTTGTAATAACTTCCAACACGTCAATTATCTTGAGTTCTCAGGACCTTTGCTTTTTTCCTTCACCCACAGCTAAGAGCTCCTGTGTCACCATCTGTCCTGCAGCCTGGAAGTGCAGTGGAGTGCATTGTTTATCCTCAAGGAGCTTTCTGTGAGTTTGAGGCCATCATACAATGCTGGTTGAGATGTATTTTTGGCAGGAGCGGTGACGTTTGACGGAACATCCTTCTTGACAATTTCTATAGATATTTCCATTTAAAATAAACTTCAGTTTGGCCAGGATTTTGATTATATGCTCCCATGCTCTTGAGAGTTAAAGGACATAAGGAAATGCATTGTTAAGTGAAACCTTTGTTTTAGTGGAGCTACTTGAAAGAAGTTTCAAACTAAGAGGTGGTCGCTGGAGTTTTCTTGCTGGATAAAGTGAAAAGATGCCCTTCCTAGGACAAGAGTATGAGAAAATTAAAGGGACACACTGATCACTGACACCAGCTCTACCTTTCCACAAATTCCTATTCAAGAAATCAAAGAAACTTTGCTTCCTGAGAAGGAAACAATTTATACCCACTGATACAAACCCCTCTTTGCAAGGAGAACCACTTGAGAGATTCAGAAGCAAGGACGCAAAGCCAGAATCACCTTCGCACAGTCAATGTGGCTGAAAGATGGGGTCAGAAGAGGAGTTTTGGGGTAGGCTGATGAAATAATAATCACAGCAACATGGCAAATAAAGCCGAGCGAGCTCAAAACTCAGAGGAATCAAGGCATAATGTGTTCCACACATTCCCATGATTCCACCCTGTGCATTAATGGCTGAGGGAAACATCCAGAGGGATCCACAAAGATTTCTTTATGCCAAAAGGTGACGGTGGGAAGCCTTGCAAGGAATACTGTTGGTTGACACGGAGCTGAGGAGCTGGATAAGCTCAGCTCTCCTGCTGTGGTGGGATTGGGGCAAGGCACATGCCCACCCCGGCCCTCCTTTTTCTGAAGATTTGGAATGGTGACATTTAGTCTCCAGGTGATCAGGATCCTTCCCAATTTGCTGACCTGGAGCTGGAGAAGCACAGCCCTACAGCCAGGGTATCCCTGCCCATGGCAGGGGGCTTGGAACGAGATGGTTTTTGATTTCCCTTCCAACCCAAATCAGTCCATGGTTCTAAGTGAGGGAAACGCAGGATTGGAGGGCAAAAATTCAAGGCTGGCTGAAGGAGCTGCTGTGCTGGCCTGGCACAGGGGAGTTGACTCTGTGCCAGCAGCTGCAGGAAGCTATGAGGGTGTGATCAGCACCACATTCCTGTGCCAAGCATTGTTGGCAAGCACTGCAGTGACCTGGCTGCCTGCTGGAACAGACTGTGAGCCATCAGATGGAGAAAGCTGAGCCCAAGGGCCTTGCTATTTCTTTGTGGCCATCCTAAGGCATGTCCCACCTCATTGTCTCAGTGCTAATGCATGAGGCAGGGACTGCGTCTACACTGTGTGCAAGGGGGATGCTAAAAGTGGCCGAGAATCAGCTTCAGAGCAAGAATGTACATTTTGTTTGCACAAAGGTAAAGTAAATAGTCACTGGTGTTGTGCTTCCTCCAGGCAAATAGCACAAGGTCTCCGTGCCTCTCCTCTGCACCAGTCTGGGGAGTGAAAGTGAGAGCAGACACCATCTTTTCATAGAACCAGAGGCTGGTTTGGGTTGGAAAAGACCCTAAAAATCATCTCGTAGACCTTAAAGATCATCTAATAATTTTTTCCCAAAAATCTGATTGTATCTTCCCCCTCTAGTGCTGCAGACTAAGTTTTTCCTCCATGAAGGGTAAATATTTTAAAGTATTCATTCAGATTATTCTGTTATCAAAAGGCACTGAGGGAGACTTGACCACGATTTATTATCATTCAGGGACTGGGGACATGGCTTGGTGACACCATCATGACACTCCTGCTCTCCAGGCAGATTTGCAAGGTAAAATTTAAACAGATCCCTAACTTTGATCCCAGAGCGCTGGCTCAGCTGCTTAAAAGTGTGTGTGGAGGTAACAAGGCCAGGCACAAACTTATTTTGGTGGACTTGGTTTTCTTTCTGAAAATCTCTTCACCTTTGCAGCTGAGCTGGGATGCGAGAGTTGGTCTAAATTTCCTCTTGGCATGCAGAGCAGACATGGAAAACAGCTCTGAAGCGCTTGCAAAATTTTCAGTGCATCTTCAGGGCATGAAGGGAGTCAGCTTAGGAGATTTGCTGGTTAGAAATAAAGTTAATGAGTGGAGTCAGATGGGAAATAAATCTGAAAGAAAGCAGGATATCTGCTCGTTGGCTGTTCAGTCAGGCTCTTTAGTTGGATCCAAGGTTCATCTTCGTTTTCAAGGTCCTTCCCTGCCTTCTGGTGTGTCCAAGGAGGGTCATTTACAGCAGACTGAGCACAGGGGGATGTCCCAGGAACTTGGGAGGGATTTCTGATTTTGTTGTTGACGCAGGGAATTGCGGTCTCCCGTTTTCATAGATACTTGCCAGAAATACCTATCTAAATGTAGGTGACCTCCATAAGAACAGAGAAAGTGTCTGGTGGTTATCAGCTGCTTCACAGAGTCTGAACGAGTGTTACATCTTCATCTGGGAGATTTTTTGGCTCAAAAGCTGTTCTCAGAAAATAGTCAGTCAAAAATCAAAATATGGATATTGGTTGAACTAAAATGAATTTTTTTTTTCTTTTTTTTCCTTCACAGAAATAGAAAAGGAGGCAAAAATCATACCAGGTTGAGTCATCACTTTGGGTTTGTCTTAAAATGTAACATTTCAAATCAGGTGGCTTTTTTTTGCTTATCCCTGCAAGCTCTTAGGAAAGGTCATTTTAAATCACAGCCAGGTTTGCAATTTAGCACTTCAACATTTCAGTTTGAAAATAAGTAAAAAAATGTTTTTTCAACATCTCTGACTGATTTATTTATTCATTTATAGTTTTCTTTTCCTATTTGACAGAGTACCTTGGAGCAGTTCACAGGCAGACCTGTGGTACCCTCCAGCAGGACCCTCGCCACCACAACTCAGTCTGGAGGAGGATGTTTCTCTGTATTTAGATTGGACCATCTTGATCTGCCAGCCTTGAGAAAAACCTATAATAAGCACATTTTTGACCCCTCTAAGCCTTGCTTGGGCAACTGGGAAAAAAGGAATCTGTCAGTACCCAAAACTCAAAAAAAAAAAAAAATAGGGCAATAAAGAAGAAAAGATACATTTTTAGACGTTGTGGTAGCAGAATAAAAAAGGTGAAGGAAAACAGACAATTAAATCTCCTATCACTGTGGGTGAACCCCAAAGTATTGCTTTTGGAAGCAAAAAAAACTTAATTTAGCGCATCCAATGGGTTTTTTGGGATGGGGAAGTGCCCAGCTGAGAAATACAAAGCAGAAACAAACCTGGGATGGGGATCACACCTCAGAGGTGTGACCTGGCTCAGTGAGGCATTCGGGGAGACATGAAGTCCCTGTCCAGCTGATAAGGCTCACACCCTTTGCTGGGCTGAGGACTCGGTGTACAGAGCACTGAATGTCCTTATTCCTCCTGCTGGGCTGGGAGGAATGTGATCCTCCTCCCTCTTTCCTTTTATCAGCACACCGTTACTCCGTAGATTTGTAACTGTCTTGGATTTTGCCTTCGCAATCCTGACGCAAACCCACCAGATCCGCGGAGTGAATTATTACTTATTTTGGGACGCTTCACCTGGCTCTCCAACAGGCTGATTCCAGTTATGGCAACAAGAGGAACATATGTCTGGGGGGAAAAAAGCTACGGTTCTCTCTGTGGTGATGTCTGTCTGTGTTGGCAGAGTCCCTCATGGTGTTATTCTGACCCGTCTCAACCACTCACTTGAGAGATGAGGCAGCCCAAAAGCAGTCACAGAGAAATCTTCAAAATTCATCAGCAAAAGTCGACGTGTAGTTATGGGACAGAGAGGATGGAACGGCCTCAAGTTGCACCAGGGTAGGTTCAGGTTGGATGTTATGAAAATTTTCTTCACTGGAAAATTGATTAAGCATTGGAACAGGCTGCCCAGGGATGTGGTGGAATCCTTGTCCAAAAAACAAGATGTGGCACTTTGCAATATGGTTTATGAGGGTGTATAGTGATAGACAAGGGGGAATGGCTTTAAACTGAAAGAGGAGAGATTCAGATGGGCTATTAGGAAGAAATTCTTCCCTGTGAGGGTGGTGAGACACTGGAACTGGTTGCCCAGAGAAGCTGTGGCTGCCCAGTCCCTGGAATGCTCAGCACTTTTTCTCCTGATGAGGACAATTAGAGGTTTTCAAGACAAAGCTGCTATGAAGATTTCTATTAAATCTCTGCATTACTTCTTCGTGCACTGCAAACAGATTATCCAGTCACCTACAGCACACACAGACATCCAGAATGTGGGAATCTCTCACAGGCAGGCACCGGGGAGGAATGCCATGGGAGGGAGCTGGAGAAATTACCTGCGTGCCACGGGGCTGAGTCACTCTGGGACTGAGTCTACTTATCAGGGGGAAATGGTACATGGTGGAACATTGTTTAAATGTGAAATGCCATCTGTGTCAATGAAGGGGGAGGACGTAAATCACAGCGAGCAGAGGAAGGGGAGGGAAGCTGGCATGTGGGAAGGCAGAGAGATGAAAGGCAGGTTTCAGTGTGAATTCAGACCAGAGCCATAACAAGAGAGGGCTGGATTTAAGGAAGGGACAGTGGGGCAGGGGGAAAGGAAAGAGCTTGGCAATGGGGAAAGAGGGACAGATTAAAAATGTACCTGTGTTCCAATTAGTAGTGGAGCCCAGGAGCTCCAGACACAGCTCTCTGAGCAAGGAGGTGTCAGTCCAACCTCCTCCAGCTCACCCTGGGCAAACTCAGAGCTGGACTCTGCTTTGGGGTACGAGACAAATCAGGACCAAGGACTGAGCTACACCAAAGTCAGAGTCTGATCGTACAAAAACAACAGACAGGATGGACTGCAGCAACACTCCTTCCTCCTCTCTGGCAGCCCAGCTTTGCAGGCAGCCTGTGGTTGTTGTGCACTTGGATTTTAGTCCTGAACTGTGGGTTAGTGGTAACTGATGGATGACTCCTTGTCCTGCAGCAGCGATCAGGAGGATATTCTTCCTCCTGCCCCCTACTCAGCAATATCAGACCTGTTGGTAGGACTCTCTAATCACAGCTCTGCTGACATCTGACATCTGTGGGAAGGGTTAGCATTTACTGAGCCTTGTACAACATGTGGAGAAAAACAGCTTTAGCTCCAAAACAAGCAGCTGATATCATCATCAGGTATCCCATAGCTCTGTTCTAATGATGATGACATTGCACAGAAAAGCCACCCTTAAAAGCGTGTCTCTGATTGAAAGTGCTCCAGGAAAAGGTCACAGAGGCAGCTGCTTTCTCTGTTGCAGCAAAACTGTGTAGGATGCTTTATAAGGAAATAACCAAGTGCTTTCTTAGCTTCAGTATTTACTGGAAACTCCTCCTCCAAACTTCCCAGATCTACCTGCCTTGTGGCAGGGGAAGAGAGACACTACTCAGAGTAGAGGAGGGTTAAATCAGGAACATTTGTAGGCAATTACAAGTCCAGGAGACAGCAGAGAACAAGGAGGTTGAGGGAGCTGGCCAGTGTCTTAATGACCGTGGCAACTTCTGTGGTTCCTGACGGAAAAAGGCAAACATCCCACTCAGCTTCAAAGAGGCAGGTAAAAGGGTCCCAGGATCTTAAATCTGGTTGACTTTTCTTCAGCCATTGGGAAAATAATTGTGCAAGCTCCCCTGGGAGCTATTTACAAGCATGGGAAGTAAGAAAAAAAAGGGGATTATGAACAGGACTGGCTGAGAACAGGCTGTGTTTGTACAACTTTGACTTCTGGGATGAGCTGACAGGCAAGAGCAGCTGAGGTCTCCTACCTGTTGTTAAGCAGGACTTGTGACGTGGTCTCACAGGTCTGTGCAGACTGGAGAGATGGGGACTGGATGGGCAGGTTGTGAGGCTGTGGCAGGAGATGGACCTTGCTCAGTGAAGACAAAGGTGAGCAGTGAGGTGGCAAGAGAAAAGTTAAAAAAAAAAAAGCAGAAAAAGAAATTCTGCCTGGTTTTAAGGTGCAATTCTTCACCACGGGCATGACTGATTATTGAAACAGCTTCAGAATATCCTTAGAGAGGTCAAAAGCTGGACTAGGTGAGAACTTGTACAACAAAATCTAACTTTGAAATTAACTGTGATTATAATCAGGCTATGATTAAACGATGGATCATCCTCGGTGTACTCTCACCTCTCAGAGGGCAGCTTTTCCTGCTCTCTACCAGAGGTAGAAAAGTGGTTACAAAAAAAACTATGCAAAGAATGGCATGATAGAGGAGGAATCACTGAATTTTATTTCCTTGTTCCTGAGGCCTGGGAATTTCCAGCAGCTTCCAAAGGCAACCCCCGCTGCACTGTGACAGGGAACATAATGCACATACTCAAATATTTGCAAGGGAGGAAAAGATAAAAAAGTCCTCTGATGAAACTTTATGCCCCAAAAGGGGTTTAACTTATTCAAAAAAGGGGAAACTTTTAAAAGAAAATATAAGAAATGGCAAAGTTCTTACATACAGCAGAGTAAATACTTCGAAAGCAACAAACTGCATGCTCAGAGGACAAATATATATCATGTATTAAAAAGGTTTTGAAAAAAGACTAAACCTAGATAAATAAGTAGCTAGTAAAAGTCTAAAAGTGATTGAAGCAAAACAAAAGCCTTAAAAATATCTAAATGAGAAATGAGGCATAGAAAAAAGTCAATATCTGGAAGTTTAACATAGAACATCAATAAATTATGCCAACAAGATTTGAAGAAACATTTTACCAAAGGAATGGAATATCAATAAAACCTCACTCCAATTTATTGGTACAAGAATCTGTCTGGAACCCTATGGGGCTTTCAAGTGGAGTAAAGGAGGTGTGCAAGGAAGAGATGGTCACTGCATGCAGCAGAAAGGTTTGATGAATTCTTCAAATCCTATTAAATGTGGAGTAGTTTCAGACGGTTCCTACACCAACATTTATCTTGGGGAAGAAGAGGGAGTGAGTCAATCACAGGAATGATCCCTAACGGAAGGGTTAGTAAAATAAATTACAAAAAAAAAATCAATGAAAAGAAAGGAAACATGATTCAAGAGGGAAGGGAGATACAAAACTAGTGTATTATTAATCATGGTGTGCAGCTTGTCACTTCCATCAGACTTAGCTGCAGGGGAATGTAAAACAGCAATTGTGCTGGGAATTCTTGAGAAGGGCACCACGAAAGACCTGGGAAATTAACGCTGACATCTGAATTAAACTCACTGGTGGGGTCTGCAAGGAGGAACAGCATCCATAGTCCCAGGGCTAAATGCAACACGTTGGGAAAAAGGCAACACTTCTGTTAGAGGAATCAATCCCCACAAATCAAACTGTTTTGAAGGATTTTAGAACATGTGATAAAACTGCCCAGCTGGCCTAGTGAAAATGGAGGAGTTGTCAGCATGGTCTTTCACAGAGCAGTCAAAAAATGAAGTTGTAGGATTAATTATTCTTGTACATTATTAATTTAATAAAAGGTAAGAAACAAAGAATTGATTGTTTTTGATGATGGAAAACATTGCCAGGAGAGTCCTGCAGGGTTTTCCACTGGGAACTGTGTTCTTGAATGCACTTGTAAATGATTTGGAAACGACTGACAATAAAAGAGCAATGAAATTTGCTGATGACACAGAATTATGCATGGTAATTGAAACTAATATTCCCATCAGGAGTTGTAGGATCATCTCAACACTGGGCAACAAAGAGACAGGTGACACTGAGTGTTAGCAAATGCAAAGTAATGCACGTGTGGGAAATGCAGCTCTAAACATTTATACACAGTGATGGTCTCTGGGGTAGCTATTTCCACTCTGAAAAGAGATCCTGGCACCAGAGCCCAGGGGAACTGAATGTTAGGAATTACTTGAAGGGAATAGTGAACAAAACAGAGAATAACAGCATGGAGCTGCTTAAATCTGCAGTGTATCCATGTCTTTTGTGTGGAATCATTCTGGATTCTTTTCCAAAATTACATTTTAGAGCTATGAACAGTGGGGAAGAATGGAGAAGGTGAGTAGGAAGTGGTTACTCACTATTATTCATAACACAGGAACCAAGAAGCATCCAGTAAAATGACCAGGAGTCAGAGTGGAAGAGAAATGAAAGGAAATACTTCATCACACATGCTTGTATTAGTGCCATTCCTTCTCTCTGAGTCACCAGGGTGGGATTCATTTGACTGAGCTTTAAGAGTGGGTTCACCCCGTTTGAACTGGGCATCTTTTGTGCCAGAGGCCACTCCTGAGCTGGGGACTGAGGCTCCACAGAGAGCCAGGATTGGTAGGAATGTGATTCAGCTCACCCACTACAGAGCTTTCTGTCAGCAGAGGTTGTGTAACACCTCCTTGTCCACTGGCTGTATTGTCCAGCTCCCTGTACACAAAACCATGGAATCAGAGCATGATTGGCTTTGGAAGGGACCTTAAAGATCATCCAGTCCCACCCCTGCCATGGGCAGGGACACCTTCCACTCTCCCAGGTTGCTCCAAGCCCTGTCCAGCCTGGCCTTGGACACTTCCAGGGACCCAGGGACAGCCACAGCTTCTCTGGGCAACCTGTGCCAGGGCCTCAGCACTCACAGGGAAGAGTTTCTTCCTTATATTCAATAAAAATCTACCCTTTTCAGTTTAAACCTCTTGTCCCTTGTCTTGCCACTACATGTCCTTGTAAAAAGTCTCATTCCACCTCTTAACCTGCTTCATGCATTGAACAGATGCAATAAGGTCTCCCTGGAGCCTTCTCTTTTCCAGGCTGAACAACCCCAAAGCCCTCAGCTTTTCCTCCTAGCAGAGCTGCTGCAGCCCTCTGAGCANCTGTGCCAGGGCCTCAGCACTCACAGGGAAGAGTTTCTTCCTTATATTCAATAAAAATCTACCCTTTTCAGTTTAAACCTCTTGTCCCTTGTCTTGCCACTACATGTCCTTGTAAAAAGTCTCATTCCACCTCTTAACCTGCTTCATGCATTGAACAGATGCAATAAGGTCTCCCTGGAGCCTTCTCTTTTCCAGGCTGAACAACCCCAAAGCCCTCAGCTTTTCCTCCTAGCAGAGCTGCTGCAGCCCTCTGAGCATCTTTGGCCTCCTCTGAGCTCACTCTGAGCAAATGGAACTCGAACATCAGAGGAAAGGACTCCAAGAGGAGCACAAAAAGCAGGCGCGGGTCCCATTTCCCAGGGATTGCCATGACGACAGGCATGTCCAACACACCCAAGCCACTAGGAAAAAAACCAAAGCTTAAAAATGCTACTTCTTCTCCTTTTTTTTTTTTTTTTTCAACAGGTTGACCTTAAAGGGCAACATGCTCCACTCTGTCTGGTTTACAGGCAGATAAGAGCCACATCCTGGCTCTGGGTGGATGAAGGGGAAGATAAGTTGCTTTCATGGATGTGTCTGGGAAAGGGATAAACTATCTGCTTTATGGGCTCTTTGTTGCTCCTTGCCCAATTCAGGGCTGTCTCTTTGGCAGAGCAAACACGCCACAGAAGGAGATGCTGTTCATCACAGAGGGCCATTGCTCCCTGACTGGGCCGCACGCTCCGTGCCCACGGCAAACGTCAGGGGAAGATGGATGGAGATGGGAAGCACAGAAAAAGAGGGTCAGTGGCTTTCTGCTGCTTTTGATACTGGTGGTAGAAGGGGACAGTGAATAATTATGCTCAGAGAACAGAAGCATCAATGAGATAAGGAAATCTGCTGCTCCTGCTAACAGGTGTCCTTCCTAAAAATCACATCTGCCTGCTTTTGTCATGTGCCAGTCCTTCTCTTCCTCCAGCTTTTGATTCTGTCAGTCAGAGAGGGCAAGAGGACAAAGCACCAGGCTGCCAGGATACCTGGGTTAATCTCCTACCTGCTTTTACTGTCTGCGTACTCCTGGGTGTGTCATTGTTTTCCTTTTCATCCTTCTTCTGTCTTCTCAAATATGAACAGCATTTTTTTTCTAAGTCTCTAAAGCTCTCTGGGAGCAAGCTTTGCTTTTGTTATGCTTTCATATACAATGAAAACATGCTCTCTCTCGGGCTACTACACATTCCAACCTTATGAGTTGTGTTAGTCAGACAAGAAATGCACAGTAAATAGCAAAGCCCAGGTCAGATGGCTCCCAGAGGTTCTTTCCTCAGACTTGCTCAGCCTGAAACCTAAATCTCCTTTTCCCAGAGCCTCACTTTCACCTCCTGTGTTCCTGGGTGATGCAGAGGATCATTGGTTTCTCTAAGTCAGAGATCAGCAGCCTTTTCTTGACTCAGCAGTGACAGAAAAAATTGCCAGCCTTGTGCTCCTCTCTGTCTCTTCTAAGCCCACGAGCCCACGGTGCTGAAGGATTATTGATCAGCATCAGCACATGCCAGGTGGGCTTTCCCACCTGGAGAAATGTAGGAGTGGCCTGAGCCAGCGCTTCACTTTGGCAATCCCTAAGTTTTAAGATGACAAATAAGGGTCCTTAGTTACTGCAGATCAGATGATGGGTTAATGAAAAAGTTTTTACTCATTTATAACATCAGAGATTGTGATCCCATCCTTCCTCATATTTTTTTTTTAAATGTCTTCCTGCAAGAATAAAGCATTCCTGAGCACAGGTCTTCCCATAGCCCTGGGAAGGAATTGTCCCTATTACAGCAGATGGTGATTCACCCCAGTGAGGGCTTTTTGTCCTCTACAAAGTTCTTTCTGAACCTTAAAAGTGCTTTTAACCAGCTCCTGACAAGATGTCAGCTGAGAGTGAGAGCGATTTATACCAATGGACTTGTGGCTTGGCCTCCTCAGCTGTTGAAAAAAGCACATTTGTAACAGCAGCTGCCATAAAGTTGCTTGGGTTTTTGTGTTTGTTTGGTTGGTTTTTTTTTAAAAGCTGAAAAAATATTCTGACAGGTATCTCCAGGGGCTGCACCACAAGACACTTGTGAGTTCTCAGGAGGCAAAAGAGCTTGTAGTTTTGGCAGGACAAAGATAAAGAGTTTACTTTCACTAAATTCAGATTCCTCCACTTGATCTGCTCATGTTTGCTGCCTGAATATTTAAAGGTGAGGAACCTGTAGGGATTTGCTTACCCACACAGGTTTGGCTGGCTGGTGTAGAAGGAGATGAATTGTGTCCTGGAGTTGCCCATTTTGTCATCTAGATGGTTGCCTTATTGTCCAGGCAAAATCCCTAAAATCTGTTTTAGGGCAATTTTGGGAGAAGCAGATCTGTCAGGTCTGAGACCATTTGCTCCTGGCTCAAGTTTTGGTAGGAGCCAGCTCCCAGGGTGACACTCTAAGGGTTGAAAGGGACCTTGTGGAGTCTCTCTGATCCTTGTGCTGTTATCAGCTTTAGAAGTTCCCTATAAAATAGGAGCACTGCAAAGGGGCTGAGCTTCCTGGAAAAGGAACACCTGGAATTAGTGTGTTAAGTACAGAGACAGCAAAGATTGGCATGCAAGGCCACCACTTTATTTCAAGGTGATCTTGATGTTTATCAATGACCAGCAAGAGAAACACTCCCACCACCAGGAGCTCCTGACTTTAGTAGAATTATAGAATTAATAAGATTTAATAAACTTTTAAGGTCATCAAGGCCAAGTGCTAACCCAGCAGCAACAAGAAAGGACAACGCATCACCTACTCAGAGGATAAAAAGGAGGTGTGTTTTATCCAGTATTTTCTGAGGGATATTCTTACTGTAGCCAATGGGAACTAAGAGCTCGACATCCCTGGGAAGAGTTTGGAAAATTTCTATGAGCTCTGTCTCTGGATTCCCCCAGGGACTCCTGGTTGGGGAGCCAAGCACAGATGCTCTTCAAGAGGAGATGCTGACAGCTTTGCCTACACTTGGAAAAACAGACTTTATCTACACAGCCATGGAAAAAGGCTTGAATATGTGAAATTCCATGGATCAGAGTGGAGGTCACTCAGCTCAGTCCGGGCAGGAACACAAACACCCTGAGGAGAGCAATGTGCTCATTACAGGGAGGGTTAATATCTCTGCTGAGCTCTTTGGTACCTCCATGGGCCACAGAGGGGGATGTAGGAGAGCTTCTACCCAAGCCAGAAGTAATTTTATCTGCCAGCTAAAGTGGTTTTCAGGGACACAAACCTTCAGGAGGAGGAAGATGAGGCGTGCTGGCAATGACACCTGAGTCAGCACCGTGCTGTGAGCAGGGGCAGAAGGAGCTGAGATATTCCAGCTGTGTCTGCTGCCCAAAGAGCTGCCCCAGGAAAAGATGCCAAGACAGGTTTAGAAATCTGCCCATTTGCACACATGGGTTCAGCTTGTGTGTATGTGTGTGTTTGTGTGCGTGCAGACCACTCTGAATGACCTTAGGGTTTTCTACAACTTGGGAACTGCTGAGCTAAGCCCTTCCAGTGGCCCCAGTCCTTGGAATATCCATGCAGCTGCCAAGGAAAATCAATGAAAGAGCTGAGTGGTGGAGCCAGGCTTCTGCTTGAAAATGGGGTTTTGCCACTGGGAACTGAGGCTGAAAAAAGGCTTTAAGTATTGAATGTGTCATGATAAAAATTCTGTCTTCAGAAAGAGCCACTTTCTCAGAGCCTGAGTCCATTTCCCCTGGGTATTTGTCCTTTAAGGAGTCCCCCTGACCAGAAGGACTCTGCCTGGGAGCTCTCAGGCGCCTTCTGATCTGCTTTGTCCCACTGGAGAAGGAGCTGTGATCCACAGGATGGAGTTTGGTCTTTATGCAGCAGGGATGGAATACATGATTTCCTTTGAAAGTGATGACTCTGCCTTTTGGTTGGCATTGGAACTGGACTGTCCCTGGCTTCAAACGACTGAGAGGATCTCTTATCAAACATCTTCAAAAACTGTGAAAGGAAGACTGGGAAATGCCAGCCAATTTCCTGTTTTTGTAGTACCTTGTTTATGTTTTCCGAGTTCTACTCTGAAAAATAAGTTGGCTTGAATTAATATGCACCATGTTTGGGTTTTGCTGTTTGTGTGTATGTGCACTTTATTTGATTCCCAGAGGTTGCCTCAGACTTGTTTTCTCAGAAAGGATTGAAATATTCCTTTTGCTATTTTTCAGCATTACTCTGCTCGTCTGGTGCAAATTCTCATTTCTTTCTTTGCTGTGAATGAGTGCTCCATAATAAATAATTTTTAAAAAGCAAACCCACCCCTTCTATTTCCTATTTTGAAGAAAAGCAACAGAAATGACTCAGAATTGAAGGGAAAACTGAGAATGGCTGTGATATCACAGGGTAGGAGTTGGAGAAAAGGAGCTGTGTAGCCTCAATGTCTGTGTTGTGTTGCAAGGGAGGAGTTGCAGGAATATTGTCCCCCTACAATCCTTTGCATCATGTCAGCCTTCAGTCCTACATTTGGGGATAAAAGAGAGGGTCCAGCCACAGAACTGAGTCCCAGAACCTCACCGTGGAGGTCCTCAATCCAATTTGATGGGTCCAGCATGCTGAGGGGATAGAGAAGGGAACCCTCCAAGAACATTCCTTGAGTTTCATTCACAGAATCGTGGAATCCTAGAATGGTTTGGGTTGGAAGGGAACTTCAAAGTTCATCTCATTCCACCCCCTGCCATGGGCAGGGACACCTTCCACTGGCCCAGGTTGCTCCAAGCCCTCTCCAACTTGGACACTTCCAGGGATGGGACATCTGCCACCTTTCTGGAGAACCTGTGCCAGTATTTCAACACTCTTACCATAAAAAATTTCTTCTTTATATGTAGATTGAAGCTACACTCATTTAGTTTTAAACCATTACTCTTTGTCCTACCACTACAGGTTCTTGTAAAAAGTCTGACCCCATCTTTGCAGGCAAACACTTCACCACAGCTAATTTTTTAACTTCTAATTTTTTTAAACATGCCACCTTCCCCCCTCCAAAAAAAAAGAACCTCCCAAAATCTTTCAAATAGAGAATTCAGCCTTTTTTGTGAAAAATTTATTTTATTTGTTTGTTTTTCCCACTTCTGGTGCTTTCACAAAACAAACAAACAAACAAAAAAACAAACAAGCTGAAAAGCCACTATAAGAAAACACTTCCACCCACAAAACAAACAAAAGTTTGGTCACTTGAAAAAGCATCCACTCAAAACACTGGCTGGTTTTCCACAAAATTTTAGAAGGAACTAAAAATCCACTCCCTGACTTGTGCTGTCCAAAGCTCAAAGTACAAGAGGTTGGATGCCAACAGGAAACCTTCAGAGATAAAGGTCACCCAGACCCCCCACGCAGGGAATCACATTTCAGGTAGGTGTAAAGTTTATGTTGCTCTGCAATCTCCCAAGGATTTAGTAAATGTCCTTCTCAGTTTGCTCTGTAGCTTACACACTTCTCCTCAGACTATCCATGTTTTTATACCCTACATTTCCATCCCATTTTCAAACCCTAAATTTAAATTGCATTTCTTGGGATTGGTAGTAAAGGAGTTATTTAATTTTCTTGGTAAAAACACTTCTGCAGGGGATGAGAATGGGATCTGCTTACAGACACCCCAGCTCACACCAGTTAAACTCCTGGAAACACAAGTGTAAGGGCTGCTTAGTTTGTTTTCCTGCCAGTAATTTCAAGGAGAGCTTTTTGATTTCCAGGAGAGCAGCAGAGTCTTTCTGATACCTGAGAATGAGCAATGTTGCTTCAATACATCACTTTTTTAACACATCAGCCTGCTGGCATGCTGAAGCATGGGGTTGCATGGAGAAAAATATGGGTGAGGGTAGATCTTGGGGTTCTGCTGAGGCACACCTCAGGGTTTTGAGGAGCAAAGTTCAGGACAGGGGCTGAGAGAAGGAATTGCTGTCAAAATAGGGGAGAGTGATGCATCTTTCTAAAATGGTTTTGAGGGTGCACTCAAAGCCAGGGAGCAAAACCATTCCAGCCTTCCAGGCTTCCAGTACTTAAAGAGGGTTGTAAAAATGAGGGAGAGGGGCTTTTTACAGGGGCAGATAGTGATAGGACAAGGGGGAACATTTTTAAACTAAAGGAGGAGAGATTTAGATGAGATATTAGGAAGGAATTCTTCCCTGTGAGAGTGGGGAGGCCCTGGCACAGGTTGCCCAGGGATGTTGTGCCTGCCCCATCCCTGGAAGTGTCCAAGGCCAGGTTGGACAGGGCTTGGAGCAACCTGGGATAGTGGAAGGTGTCCCTGCCCATGGCAGGGGGTGGAACAAGATGCTCTTTAGGTCCCTCCCAATCCAAACCATCCCATGATTCCATGACTGCCTGTATTAGTTACCACTGAGATGTACAAGTGAGGTCACAGATATATTTCATCACCTCTCTGCATAACCACAGCCAGCCAGAGAACAACCTAGAGGGTGCTCATCTCAGGGAAGATGCTCCTGCAGGGCATGTGGGCGTTGTCACAAGATGGTTTGCAGCATCCTCTGACCCGTGTCCTTTCTGCAGTGCAGAAATGAGCAGCCACCCTTCCACAGCTTCTTGTTGAGGTCCTTCTCCTTCCCCTTTGTATTTACACCTTCCTCCTCCAAGGCCTCAGCAAACAACAGGATCTCCTTGTGAACAGCCTCGGCAAGGGAGCAAACCAGGGTGGGAGAGAGGCAGCAGGGGCAGTTTCTGTTCCTTCATCCAGCCAGGAGCACCATTTGGCAGCCTATCAGCTCCCGGGCTTTGAATGTTAATTTTTTTCAGATTTTCTCTGTCTTCCTGTAGTTTTTCCCCTTCGTGGAGAGGTGTCTGTGACAGGAAAGGCAACAGAAGTGTGGCTGCAAGCAGACCCCAGGGGAGAGGCCCAAACAGGCCAAGCACATGTAATATCCCCCTTCAGATATTTTCCAGCTTCCAGTTATTTTCAGAGGTTTGTCTTGCTGGGAGCCCCCAAGGGGCCTCTCTTTTCAATACTTGTCTTCTACAGCCTGAGACCAGACGTCTCAAGTGGAGACACAGCCTCTTAAGCATTCATATTCAATAACACTTATTTTTTAACTCCATTAAAATGTGCTGGGAGGTGGATTGTCTTCACCAAACAGGAGGGAAGTGGTTTTTTTGGGGCAGACTCTGGGAGGGTGACTGTTAGGCAGAGATGTGAGCTGTGTTGACATGTGTATGTTACAGCATCATCTTTAACCTCTGTCCTCACCCAGCCAGCTGGGAGATGAGGCTGGAATTAACCTTTCCCCACTGCAGGACGCCCACAGCTCTCTGCTTACTGGAAAGTTTTCTTTTTTTCCTTTTTTAATTATAGTGATTCTGTGCAGCTGTCGGCATCTTCCTGCTCCTCCTGTTAACACGAGGGTCTCTTTTCAGGAAGGCAGCTGTTTTTTCTCATTCCTTCACTTAATTAGGATGTGAGATTCTCCTACAATCAGAAATCACATTGGGCTCCATGATGAGGACTCATCTGAGTTAGAGTTCCACGAGGAAAAGTGGTGCTTAAGTCCTGCTCACTTAAGTCAGGGTTTGCATGGTGCACTCAGCTAATATTTGTTGGATCTGGTAGCAGTTTGTTACACACAGAGACGTGTTTTTGGCAGTTTTTCAGAGGTGGCTGCAACCTCACCTGTGGCATTTACCAGCCCTGGACACAGCACCCAAACCAAGAGCTGGATCTGGCCACCCCCCCAGGCATGATCAACAGCTGAGCATGAACCAGGAGCAATGGGCAGTAAGAACACACAAATAAAGCTATGAGATTAAACTCTTTCTCCATTTAAAAACTCTTCCTTATTGTCTCCTGCATCAGTGACTGAAGCTGCAGCTCTTCAGAGCTTGGGGTCCCATTTGTATGAGAGCAGCAACAGGGAAAGTCACCCCTTCAAGGCCGTATCCACTTTTGCAGCTAATTGGAAAATACAAGCACAGGGCTGCTGCAGAGGCAATGTCTGGACCATATTTTAAATTCAAAATGTACCCCAAGCTCATGAAAAATTCACCTGGTGTTGCTTACTGGGGCAAACAGAGGCAGAACCTGCTCCACGCCACTGAATAGTCACAGGTCAGGAACTTCAGATCATGTATCCTGAGAGCTGGGAAAGGGAGAAACGAGGCAGCAATCCCATGTTTTCAGCAAATTTTACTGTGCTTTGTTAGTGTTTGTTGTTCATCCTCAGCCACTGGGACTGCTGTATGAGATTCTCAGGTTTTGTCTGTAAATTTCTAGGAAAAAAATATTGAAGCGAATGTAACATTAGATTCTAAATCCGACTGAAGTCGAAGCTGTCCTTATTTTACATGCTGACTATTCTGAGCAGAAAACACTGGTGTATTTTCAACATCTAGTTGTTAGAGAAATATCAGGACTTTTCCCTGATGTAGCTGAACTCTGGAAAAGGAGCTGCACTGAGCAGCTTTTCTCCATGAAGACCCAGGAAGGAAGGTGAGAGGTCTCTGTAGCCACCCCTGCACCTCTCAGCTCACCAGTGCTCCATCTCTGTCGGTGGAAAAGGCTTTGCTGGGAAGGGAAGCCCATTTCCTTAGGGAACAATCTCACAGGATGATTAGATAATGCCTAATGACGGGCGGGCAAGCTCAGGGTCATGGCTTGTAGAGGTCCTCAGTGTGGACCCAGACTGCAAACACCCTGATGGCAGAGAGTCACTCCAGTGACAGCATTGCCTGGGGAGCAATGTGGAATGCCAAGCTCAGGACCTCTGTCATGGTCTACTAGATGCAAAGTCTTGGAATTGTGAGGCTTGAACACTGTCCCTGCAAAGGAAATTAATGGGGGTTTTTCCTCTCAGGCCGTTTTGCAGAAATGTGCTCCCACGCTCTGCAAGGCCCTCTGGGCCATGGAATTGTAGAGGCATGGAGGGATTTGGGTTACAAAGGGCCTTTAAAGGTCACTTAGTCCAACCTCTTGCAATGAGAAGGGACTTCTCAAGTGGAAAAAGGATATTCCACTACATCAGGTTGTTCAGAGCCCTGTTGGACCTGTCAGGGGGGCAGAAGGACAGGAGCTGGATAATCAGGGACTTCCTTGGATGGGTATCAGAGGCCATCTCTGGGACAGCTTCTGCCCCTACTTTGCTCACCAGAAGATCAACGCCTCCTTCCTCTCCAGGTCCCCAGAAAAATTTCCCAAACTGCCAAAATCAAGGAAGAAATGCCTTGTTTTCTAGAGGAGAACTGTGGAAATTATTCACGCCACTTAATAGATGACGGGAAGGTCTCTGCCACTGTGCAATGGAGATAATGAGCCATGGAGCCAGGGCAGCCCAGATCCAGAGGTTTCCATCTGTGCATGGCTTCTGGCACCTTTATCAGGGCTGATACAGGTGTGAATATCCCCAGAGGACGGTTTGGAAGCTGGCACCATCCCTTCAGCACTTGCTCAAGAGGATATAACCGCAAACTCCTCCAGATCTCCCTTCTTAAAACAATCAGTTTTCAAAAGCTCTCCTCCTCATCACCCAGCCTGACGGGGTTAAACACCTCGGACGAGGCTGGAATGTTTTTAATCCCCCTGATTTATTAAAATTGTCTAAAGATAGCCAGCTGCAACAGATAAAACTGCTGCCCTCTGCACTTCAGAAAGGTCCTCCCTGAGCCAGCTCTGCACGGAAAACATTGGCGGTGGCTGGGTGACCTCTGGAACGTGGTGGTACCTGTGCTGGCCAAACCCATCCCTGGCCAGCTTTCCAGCTGGGCTGCCTTCTGCCAGCTCTGGCGTCTTCCCTGGTCAGAGGATTCATGGGCAGAGGTGTTGTGGTGGCAGTGGAGGTGGGCGTCAAGCTGGTCCCAAAAGGATTTCAAGTTACAGCAGCAGAGTAGAAACAAACAAACAAAAAATTCCTGGCAAAGTGAGACAGAGGGATTTTTATTTATTGCTGAAGGGGAAATGTTGGGAATTTGTGCATCTGTGTGTGTGTGCACATGCACACACTCCTTTGGGATCTCTACCTGATGTTCTGGAAGACAAAAAGGGTGTTCACAAATGTTTTACTGCCCTTCAAATCCCTGCTATGATAAGATCTTAGTGGTGCTTCGCTCTTCCCCTCCCAGCTGCACTCCCTGGACCACCAAAAGAGCTCTGGTTGGTGCAGTGCTGCAAAACCTCAGCCTTCAAGATCAGTGTTTGAGGCTGGGAAAAGAGGCAAAAGAGACATCCAGATTTCTACCCTGCACCTCTCCTGCCTGTAATAAATGGTTGCACAAGGCAGAGTTCAGAGATCTCTGCACTCCAGGCCAAACCAGGGCTCTGCAGGACGTGACAGCTTTGATTTGTGCCTGTCCAGAGCCCACCAGAGACAAAAGACAGTGTCAGGAGTAATGGAATGAGCGTGGCAGGCAGGCCCAGCAGTGCTCTTATCAGCTGGGGGAGGCAGAGCAGATCCCAGGAGCAGAGCAGACCAGGTACCAGGAACCAGATCGTAAGGTTGCATTCCTCACATACGTGGGATTTCCTGCGGCCCCCCCTCAGTTTTCTTTGCAAATTGAAAATTTAAAATCTGCAAAGGGAAGAAAAAAGTGTCTTAGTGAATAAAAGGTAATTAATTTTCTGCACTGTATTAATCTATAAAGTAGTACAGCATGAAGAAATCCTCAGCCCAACTTAGAGGGAGTGTATTGTTTAAACCCCAGGAGAAGAAATGTTTAATTTAATTTCAGAGGTAGCTGTTTTGCAAGGTCTCTGAGGGAGGAAAGTGCCAATACCACCACTCCAAGAGTTTGACACGATATAATTTAGGATGCCTTTGTACTGAGAGACCTCAGAATGTTGCACACACACGTGGGCACCCACACACGCCCACAGAGAAACCCTCCCGTGAACTTCCAATGCAACAACACAAAAGGGAGCAGGGGAAAAATGGAAAAGAGCGGTGGAGTTGGCCAAAGTCTCAACACAAGCCTGTGGTGAGCCAAGAAAGGGATTTCTGGTATCCCATGACCCTGTCCTGGCTCTTCCCTTGAGTTCACATTGCTCTCCAAGGATTAGGACACGAACAGTGTCTACAGGAATGATGTTTTATAGAATCACAGAATATCCTGAGTTGTAAGGGACCCCCAAGCATCATCAGTCCAGCTCCTGGCCCTGCACAGACACCCCAACAATCCCACCCTGTCCCTGGGAGCATTGTCCAAACACTCCTGGAGCTCTGGGAGCCTTGGGAATGTGCCCATTCCCTGGGGAGCCTGCTCAGTGCCCCACCACCCTCTGGGGGAAGGACCTATTCCTAATATCCAGCCCAAACCTCCCCAGTCCAGTTTTATGCCATTTTTTGCCTCTCTTGGTGGCCTGTCAGCATGGCACAACCATGACAAGACTGCACAGCCTGTGCCCAGTGCTGATGCCACCAGAAGTCACCGCTCTGCAGGGTAAGAGGGGGCACCTCTACACACCATTCGCTCTCATTTCACTTTCCCATCCATCCCAAACCCGAGGGAGTTTGCTGTGGACAGTGGGAGGTTTCAGTTTGCGTGGACTGCAAGTACTAATAATGTCACAGGCAGTCTAAAACTTTAATCCAAGCCCCAAGGGCTGTGATGGTTCAGGGCTTTTTGGCAGCAGTTTGACTTCATTAACTCCTCTGGGGTTTTATCTACCCTTATCTTAAAATGGGAAGAGCCTTTTTCCCATGTTCTTCCCACCAGCCAACGATCAGACCTGCCAAAATTTGGGCTATGTGGTGCTTAGGGATGTGATTTAGTGGTGACTTGGCAGTGTTGTGCTAATGGTTGGACTCAGGGATCTTGGGGGTCTTTTCCAACCTAAACGATTCCATGATTCCGTGATCTCTCACGCATGGAGAGATCCTTGCACAGCTGATTCCCTCCTTCTCTGCTGCTGTAACTGCTCGTCTTTCCCTCCAAATGCCCCACCAGCCAGACCCAGCAGGGGTGAGCTGTGACTTCCAGCCTGTTTGCATGTTGACATCATGGAATCATGGAACTGTTTGGGTTGGAAAGAACCTAAAGATCATCCAGTTCCAACCCTCCCTGACATGAGCAGGGACACCTCCCACTATCCCAGGTTGTTCCAAACCCCGTCCAACCTGGCCTCGGGCACTCCCAGGGATGGGGCAGCCACAGCTTCTCTGGGCAACCTGTGCCAGGGCCTCCCCACCCTCTGAGTGAAGAATCTTTTCCTAACACCTAAATCTCTCCTCTTTCAGTTAAAAAATGTTCCCCCTCATGCTATCACAGTCTGCACTGTAAAAATCCCTCTCCACCTCTTTTATAAACTCCTTTCAAGTACTGGAAGCCCACAGTAAGTTCTCCCTCACCCCTTTTCTTCTCTAGGCTGAATAACCCCAACTTCCTCATTCTGTCTCCACAGCAGAGGTGCACCAGCCCTGGAATCATCCTGCTGACCCCCTCTGGACCCTCTCTGACAGATCCCACATCTGACAGAGAACGGGTGAGACTAAAGCACCCCATCAACTGATATGCCAGGCTCAGGAAAAGACTCAGGAAAGCCCCAGGAAAAGACACATTTCTCAGGCCCTGAGAGCCCAGATCCCGAAGCCCGGGGTCTGCAGAGCAGACACTGCCCTCCCATTACAGCCTCACGATGTGATTTTCATGAAGTTTTCACAGGAGTTTCTTGCCAAGATCCGTGCTCTGATCCTGCCGGCCGAGTTGTATCGGGGTGGGACAGCACAGCCCACATCAGTCCCTCTGCTGGAGAAGGGACTCGAGGGACTGGGGGTTATGTCTCAGGGGCATCCACTTAGCTCCTCTAATCCCTTTTCATTCCACAGCTGTCCCATGGCACTTTGCCACCCGTGAGCTTGTTGAGTGTGAAAGTCTTTTGCTTCACAGCTAGCTTTGCAAAATCTACACTGTTCCTGCTCCAAGATAAACAGAGAAACCCAAGCAGCCTGTGAGAGCAGTCTCCTGACGGGAGAGACCTGAGAGGGCAGATTAGGAAATAAAAGGAGAAAGAAATGTGTAAGTCCTGGCCAAATTATGACTAAGGCGAAGATAGGATAACGGCTTTGGGTTCTTTGAAGAGCATAAACACCACGATGGGAGAGCAGATACGATGAGGTGGAGGAGGCTGAGCAGAGAAAAACATTTGCTGTGGGTTAGGAGATGATCTGAGGCCACGAAGGAGGCTCAGAGGGAGGAGAAGGAGCCCTGTGGCTGTTGTCCATCCGACACGGACAAGCCCAGGTGTGGGGAACACGCTTGGATGGCGTGGCAGTGGCAGGCTGACCTGGAATCGGATGGGAGAAGGCAGGGAAAGGAGGGAGTTGTTCCTGTGGTTTCTGGGAGCAGGGCTGGGTTTGCTCATTCCACCCCAGGAACTCCGTGTCCAGGGCTGCATCAAGCCTGGCAGCAGGGCCAGGGAGGGGATTTTCCCTCTCTGCTCTGCTCAGGTGAGACCCCACCTGCAGAGCTGCCTTCAGCTCTGGGGTTCTTAACACCAGAAGGACGTGGAGCTGCTGGAGTGAGTCCAGAGGAGGCCATGGACCTGCTCCAAGGGCTGGAGCCCCTCTGCTCTGGAGCCAGGCTGGGAGAGCTGGGGGTGTTCACCTGCAGAAGAGAAGGCTCCAGGGAGATCTTAGAGCCCCTTCCAGAGCCTAAAGGGGCCCTATAAGAGAGAGTGGAACAGAGCTTTTAGCAGGGTCTGTAGTGATAGGACAAGGGGTGGTGGTTTTAAACTAAAAGAGGTTCCATTTAGATAAAAGAAAGAAATGTTTTACAATGAGAAGGATAAAACACTGGCACAGGTTGCCCAGAGAGGTGGTGAGTGCTCCATAACTGGAAAGATTTAGGGACAGTTTGGATAGGGCTTGGTCTAGTAGATGTCCCTGCTCATTGCAGGGGGTTGGACCAGAAGGATTTGGAAGGTCCCTTCCAACCCAAACCCATAATTCTCTGATTTAACTAAGCACAGCTTTCCTGCCACATCTAGGGCACAAATCGTGCTTTTCCTGCCACATCTGGGACACAAACTGTGCCACAGGGTTTAGAGATGAACAAGTGGTATAAACCCCCCCCTGCAAATGAAGTACATCTACCTTTAAAGAACCTGGCCCCAGACGCCTGAGATCCCTGAATGCCCAGGGTGTAACCCGTGCAGCCAGCCCTGGCAGAGCACCAGTCCCTGCAAAACAGTGATTATGTTACAAAATAATCCCCAAAGTTCAATCAGTCCTTAATCAGGAGGTGCCTCAGAACTAAAAGAGCACATAGCATTTAAATCCCTCGGTGCATTGCACCAAGAAATCATCCTCCTGTCTGCAGTCCCTGGAAGCCACAGCTTTCCAAGGGGGCAGATGAGTGAGTATTTCTCAAGCAGCTCTGAGGCCAACATGACAGCACATTTAAATAACATTTAAATAGGGCTGCTCAGAGATCTAGCTTTTGCTTTTCAGCCTACCAAATCAAATAAACTGAACTTGACACAGGAAAAAAAAAAGAAACCTTCCAGGATTTCCAAGCTCTGTAGAAAATCACCAGGAGCATTTTGTGAAACCTGGCTCCAGAGCCAGATCTGCAGCCTAAGCTCAGGCATCTGGGAGCGGCTGCACTGGTAGGACATTGCAGTGAAAATTGTTTCAGCGAGAAAGTCAACGTAATACCAGAGGAAATGGAAGAATCGGCGTTGCTAAGCCTTTCAATTTGATTACATGTGTGTTTTGGATGTGAAGCCCCAGCTGCTGCAGTGATGGTGTGTCTTGGAGTTCCCAGAATTACACTGCAGTTGTAGCACACTTGACTGCAGAGAAAAACGGCAAAATAGGACAACTTCTCCCTCAGAAGGCAAATAAACACCTTGGGCAGGGTCTCAGCAGTGTCTTTAAAATAGGCAGTGACAAAACTTAAACGGGGGAAAGAGGAGATGCTGCCCCTGAGAGGCACACGGGGATCAACACCGAGATCCCAAAGGGTCATCTCAAACCTCGGACAGAAGTTTTACCACCAGCCATCAGTCTGGGCATAAATATTTGCTTTCCACTTGCCAACTTCTGTAATCTTAGAGGAAAAATTATCCATGGTGGAAGGAGAGAGGATGGAGAACTCCGAGGTGTTTTGGAAGTGGGACCTTCCCTGTGCAAAGCCCACCTTCAGCAGAGGGCTCTTCCCTGCAGGACCACAGAGCAGAGCTGTCAGTGCCCTTTCACGAGGGCTTGTAGAGAGAGGTGGAGGCAAACTTTATTGAAACAGAAGATTTTGGGAGACCACAGTGGGACGAAGTGTGCAGAACAAGGCACGTGAGCAAATGTCATCCCAGAGTAGGCTGGGGTAGGGACGGAAAAGAAGTAACATTTTATTCTCATTTCTCACCATCAGATTGCAGGGAATCTCCCTCTGTGCTGTGAGAGAGCAAGAGCTGGGAGCACTTCTGCTGCCAGACAGATCCTGGCAGAGCCACATCCTCTCCCAGATGCTGACAGGGCTGTGAATTAGGGGCTCTGTGTTCATGTGAGGCAAAGACAGCCTGGGATGGGTTTTTTTTTTTTTCCATGCTGCAAAGGTATCAGCAAATTGTTTCTACTGGTTCAGTCTGGGAAAAGAGCTGCAGCTGAGAGCAGAGGGGCTCTCTGCAGCTCGGGGGGACGCAGTGTAATTCGGACAGCGTGGGAAAATCCTCGGAGTTACCCTGGAGAGAGGAGGAGGAGGTGGCCGGGGGGAGGACGTGGCCTTCCTTTACAGGAGGTCTCCGAGGGCAGGTTACACAAACATCTGTCAGCGGGGCCAGAGGAGAGCTGATCCTGCCTTGCGGGGATGTCATGGACTGCATGGCCTTTCCAGGCCCCTTCCCACCCTCTGAGGCTGCGGGCAGGGGGGACTGTGTGGAATAAACCCTTCCTGGCTGCAGGGCAGGATCTGTGTGTGGCTGTCCTTTCCTGGGTACAGGCAGCACCATCACGAGTCCTACAGATGGCTGAGACCTGATTTGGGTGAGCAAATTTGGAACTCATCAGTGTCTGCAGCTCTGTTCGGCTGCATTCTGGGCCTGCCCATTTCTTCTTTGCTGCACTATCCACAGATTCTGACCTGGAGAGGCTGGGTTGAGACTTTCAAAGAGGGAGAACTGAGGTGAAGAGGTTTTAATCTGCAAACAGCCAACTGGAGACCACCACAGCTTCCCTGTGATCTCTGCTACCTCCCAAGAATGGGCTGGGAATCACCTCTGGATACCTGTGGATACCTGCAGGACCAGGACACAACGTGGAGCAGGAAAGTGGGAAAAGTTTAGGTGCTGCCACCAAGGCTAAGTGACTTGACCAAGGTCACGCAGAGTCATGATGCAAACCCAGAAAAGCTGTGGCTGCTCCATCCCTGGAAGTGTCCAAGGCCAGGCTGGACTGGGCTTGGAGCAACCTGGGATGGTGGAAGGTGTCCCTGCCCATGGCAGGAGGTGGAACTGGATGATCTTTCAGGTCCCTTCCAACCCAAATCATTCTATGATTCTGTAATTACAGCCTTGTGACCAAGCAGATATTTGTTAAAGGTCCCCAGACACTACAAAATCACAGATCAAAAATTGTCAAGGGTCTTAGAAACCCGTGGGACCCGTAGCAGCCATAGGAGGGACTTGTGCCGACTTCATGAAGTGGAAATATCCTTTCATTGCAGTGCAGCATCTCCTCCACGTCAGCTGGGAGCAGCCCCCACACAGACCCCAGGCAGGAGTCAGCTGAGGGTGTCCCCTCGGATGGTTGATAGATCCGGGCTGTGCGTGTGCCCTCGGAGGGAAGGAACTCAGGGTGGAGCCCAGGGAAACAATCCCGGCTTCGTAGTGGTGATTAAATTGGACGTTAGATTAGAGCACCGGATCAGGTCAGATTAAACAATGAGGTCAGATGACGGAAAGGAGCCATCTGTGCCTGGTGGAGGGCTGGGATTGCTCCGGGGATGGAGTGTGACCTGACATCCCACAGCCTGTCGCTGTCACCGAGGCCACCACGCCCTTCTGGCTGCATCACACGGCTCCCACAGAGCCCTCCTGCAAGGAATGCTGTGGGAAGCAGCACTCTGCCCAAATCTAATCAGCTCCTGATAGGAAAATACCCCCCACTGTGGAAGGAGAGGGCCTGTCTGCAGTCCCCTTCCCTGTCTCTGCTTCATCTGTCGCCTGTGGAAGTCAGGAATGTGAGGAATGACAGAAGGAAGCTTCCTCAGGCCACTGGGCTGGAAGGGTGGGAATTCCACCATGGCCAGGGCATGTGGGAATGGACAGGAGGGGCTTTGGAGGGTCCATCCTCCTGTGTTCACTGCGGGGGTGGGAGGCACAAAGAGTTGCAGAAGTGAGAGGAGCACCTTCTTTTCATGAAGAAAGAAACTTCTGCAGTTCCAGCTGCACTTCTCACCTTTGATTTACACAAGGAGATGTTCCTTGGAGTCATGAGGTCTTTTCCATCTCCCCTGCCCTGAGCTCACAGCCTGGAGGGAGACGCTTGGTTTTAGAGGATTTTTGCTACCTCTCCTTTGGCCTCCTGCATCCCCAGGCTCAGCCCTGGTGGGCAGATGTTTCATGCAGCCATGGACACTTCGCTCTGGATCTCCTTCCAATTAACTCTGCTTGGATTTTTTGCTGTGTTTATCCACCATCCCTGGTCCTCTCCATTTCATCCAATCATTTAGGGTGGAAAAGATCTGTAAGATATCAAGTCCAACCATCAACCCAGCAGCACCACCATGTTCACCACTAAACCATGTCCTCAAGTGCCCCATCCACATGGTTTTTGAACGCTTCCAGGGATGGTGACACCACCACTACCCTGGGCAGGCTTTTCCAATCCTTTACAACCCTTTCCACGTTTGTTTTTTTTTTTTTTTTTCCAATAGCTAGCCTAAACCTCCCCTGGTGCCACTTGAGGCCATTTCCTCTCATCCTGTCACTTGGCACCTGGGTGACATTTGTTCTCCCTCACTTAGTTCTCCGGTGTTTGTGTCCCAGGAAGAACTGCAGGGACTTGACCACGCTACCTGAACACAACTGATGTCACTGGAGATGTCCCAGAGCACCTGCAGTGTCCACATAGGAGTGGCAGATGTGACACAAGACCACGTGTCCTTTGAGTAGCAGTTTGGTGTCTGGCAGGGGATCTCTGGTGATCTCTGGTGACACAAGGCATGACTCAGTAAGTCAATCATTTATGTTATTTATAAAATTATTTTGATATTAAAATTATTATTTTTAAAAAATTCCTTTTCAGGGTGGATTTAGGCCACCCCAGGAGGAACTGTGGAGAGAGTGAGGAGCTGCAGATATCGTACAACCGTCGCCTTCCTCCCCCATCCTTCCCATGGCCCAACGTTGATTTTTAAATGTTGGTGACAGCTTAATTCTTCGTGTCTGCCATTGACAGTTTTCTACTGTCATTAATCATAACGACTCTTGGCTGCTGGCAGGAGCTGATAGCGTCAGGCTGGAGTTTCCCAGGAAGCATCACAGGGCTTCCAAAAACTCTGAATGAGCAAAGACAGCAAAAATGCTTCTCCAGAGGAAGGTGTGTGGACGAGATCAGTCAGGACCTTCCCTTGGTGTCTGCAGGGTTGAACACAAGCTGTCCCCTGCCCTGCCCCTCTGCCCCTCTGCTCTCTCCCATTTTCTGCAGGGAACACGTGTGGCTGTTTGCAGCCTGGGGCTCTGTTGCTGTGGGAATTATCGACTGCGAGGTGCACTGGAAAAAGCCCTAATCTCCTTCCTGCCAAACTTTGTGCTTATCTGCAAACCAAAAAGGCCGTGTTGGGTTCTTGCCTTTTTTTTTTTTTTCCCCTTCTCTTTCAGGACTTTGGTGATTTACGAGTTTACAGAATTAAAGCTTTTTTCTTCCTTCATTTGCCATCTCATTTGGCATCGAGTGTGAGCCAGCTTCTCCTAATAGGAGGAGATCTCTCTTGAGGCCTGTGTGGCTTCAATGTGTCTTTGAGATGTTTTGGAGGGGCTTTAGGTGCTTCCTAAAGCATTACAGCTCCAGAGGCCTTCTCCTCCCAGCCTTCATGTGGCCAAGGAGCCAGCCTGGGGAAGAGAAGGATGTTGGCTATAAAAGCAGAAAAATGGTCAACTCTCCTTTGGTGTTAGGAGACGAAGGAAAATAGAAACCTTGGCTTGCTTGTTGCCCAGAGAAGCTGTGGCTGCCCCTGGATCCCTGGAAGTGCCCAAGGCCAGGTTGGATGGGGCTTGGAGCACCCTGGGATAGTGGAAGGTGTCCCTGCCCATGGTACGGGGTTGGAACTGGAGGAACTTTAAGGTCCTTTCCAACCCAAACCATTCTGTGATTCTATAAAACCACGGAGATGTTTGAGTATCCATCCTTCAGCAGGCACAGGCATAAGGAGGCAGATCTGGGAGTGGTTGCAGTCCACCAGAGAACAGGAACTGGCCCTTCCTGACCCTGTCCCACCATGCCAACATCAGCATCCTCCAGATGTCCCTTCCCAGGCAGTGGGAGTGTCTGGGGAATGCCCACACCACACATGCCATAGAATCATTAAGGCTGGAAAAGGCCTCTGAGAGCATTGAGCCATTCCCCTTGCCCAGTCCCTCCATACCTTGTCCCAAGTCCCTCTCCAGCTCTCCTGGAGCCCCTTTAGGCACTGAAAGGGGTTCTAAGGTCTCCCTGGAGCCTTCTCTTCTCCAGGCTGAACACCCCCAGCTCTGCCAGCCTGTCTGAGAATGGTGGGTGGAATTTTTTCAAGATCATTATTCAGAACAGGAAAACCGAAACAGCTGGTTGCCCATCCCCTCTGCCGTGCCCTCCACTTTCCAAGGCAGCACATCTCAGCAGCTGCTCTAGACCTGCCCATCCCTGCCTGTCCCTTATCTTACAAGCCCGGAATGCAGGAGAAAACCCCTGAGGAGCAGCTCAGACCTCTCAGATTGCCGTAAGCGGAGGGGAAGCTCCAACCCTCAGGGCAGCTTGGTTTGAACTTTGCTGGTGTCTTGCCCAACTCAGCTCTGCTCCTTCAAAGCACTCGGTACCGCAGAGGCTCTGAGACCCCTTTCATCAAAGCCCTCGTGCTGCTTACCACCCCTGCAGAAAGAACATGAACCTCTGAGCCAGCTTTGGGTTATTTCATCCCCTAAATCAAAAGGGTAGCACGGAGAGCTGCTACGGCAGAGTCCTGTGTCCTCTTTGTCAGAGGACACTCCTGCATTGAGCCTCATAGAAGTTTCCCATCATGGCACTGAAGTCTCAAAGCAGTCCTCAGTGGGGTCTCAGACTTGAAGGGACAGAAAAAAGGGCAGAGGAATAAAGAAGATGTCCAGAAGCTGCTCTGCCGGGCAGGCTGATGAATTGTCCTCCACGCCCTTCATGATGGCCATACAGTAACCCATCAATTTGCTTTTTTCCCCTGTCACTCCAAATTTACCTGCTCTGTCTTGATCTACTCCAACCTGCAGAACCTATTCAATGTCATGAAGTACCTGTGAACACAGATAGGTCTTAAGTAGAAATTTGCTTCCATAATGCTGAAACAAAGGTGCAATGTTTATCTCAACAGGCTGGGAGAACTGGGGTTGTTGAGCATGGAGAAGAGAGAGAGAGGGCTTTGAGGAGACCTCAGTGTGGTCTTGCTGTACCTAAAGGGGGCTTATGAAAAGAGGGAAACAGATTTGGCACAGGCAGATAGTGACAGGACAAGGGGGGACATTTTAAAATGAGACATTTAGATTAGATATTTGAAAGAAATTCTTGGCTGTGAGGGTGGGGAGGCCCTGGCACAGGGTGCCCAGAGAAGCTGTGGCTGCCCGTGGATCCCTGGAAGTGTCCAAGGCCAGGTTGGACGGGGCTTGGAGCAGCCTGGGATAGTGGAAGGTGTCCCTGCCCATGGCAGGGGTTGGCACTGGATGAGCTTTCAGGTTCCTTCCAACCCAAACCATTCTGTGATTCTAGAATTCTGTGATCTCAGGCTGATAAATGTCCTCCTATGCAGATGAAGGGTAGGTAAGGTGGAAATCAAGGTGTCATCTCTCTCATTTGATGTCCCAGACTGGATCAAAGGGAATGCCAATATTCAGCTTTCCATCTCTCAACCTTAACTCCCATCCCAGAAATCTCTCCATGCCCTGGGCCCCTCTGGTTTTAAACTGGCTGAGCCATGAGGGTGTCAGGTAGGAAAGGTTTTCACAGCTCTTCTTTCAGCCTGAACAAACCATTCCTGGGGTGTCCTGAGCTAACCTGCTCTTATCCCATGCCACATTTTCCCTCAGCGTGGTGCCAGGATAAGAGGACGAATTTCTCTGCAACAAACGGCCAATTCCTCTTTGGCATATTTATCTGTCTGTGGCAGTTGCCTGATACTTTATTTCTTATTTGGAAGGGTTGGCACCAGAATAAACCACACCCAGTTATCTTTGGGTTTGCAGAGAATGGATGCTCCCCCTACCCCCCTCTTTCTTGTCAACAAATTAAAAGCACACCGTCTTCTGATGCACAAATTGCTCTGTCAGATATAATGATTTTTATCCCAGCTCTTAATTTGCTTAATATGTTAAGGCTGGTGCCAAATTCACTCCTGCTCTGATAGTCAATTGTTCATGTTCAAGCAAAGTGGGTGTAAATTGATAATCTTCCTGATTAACTTGCTGGGACAGTCTGCAGAGCTGAGGCATTGGGGAATCCAGCTCAAGGCTTGAATTTCTGCACAAATTCAGCTCCCACAGGCTGTCAAACGATGCTGTGATAGTTCATCAGGTTGGGCTCTGGTCTTTTTGGCCAATCTGCTGTGTCTGGGCTGTGGCAAGCCCGGGAGGATGCTGAGTGCTCTGCTAGATGAAGGCTCAGTCCATGGGAAAACTCCATTTCTATCTGGAGAGGGGAAAGAAGAATTCTTCCAGAGGCTAATCCTATGCTTAAGCATAACACTTCATAAAATTCTTTAAAGGCACCCCAGGGAGAAATCTGGGACCAGTCCTTAAGGAGTGATCACAGAAACGAGTTCACTTAATGATAGTCACTGCTATTCCTCCTCTCTCCAGAGATTCTGACTGCAAGGCTGGCATCCACAGCCAGGGCTGCCAGCTCGGACACAGCAGGGCTTTAGCAGCGCTGCAACCACTGGAAGGAACCACTCTGGCTCTTCCTGCTGCTCTCTGCTCTGGGAAAGCAGCTCTGTTACCTCCACTGGGTTGGGAGTGCACAAATCAAGAAGAGGACACAACCCAGGGCAAAATATGTGTGTAATTCACTGCCTTCAGTGGGATGTTCTCTCCCCACGCAGCAGTGACTCCATCAAACAGCGGCTGATAAATCTGCTGCTGCTGCCTCTGGGCTGCGAAAATCAGCATTTATTTATCTGCTGTGCGTGGTGGCTCTTGATGCAGGAGCCAGAAGAATGAGGTTTGTGCCTGCTGGAGATGACTTGCCCAGGAACTCATCAGTCATTACAGTCATTAGGTTTGTTTTAACCCCGTGCTTTCAGTGCTCACAGTTTGAGGTGTGGGAGTACTTTCAACCCTGTCCTTAAGCAATGCTCCTGTAGCTCCAGGCATCATTTTTGGAAGGCCTGTGATGATTTTTATTTTTTTTTTAATATAATAGAACGATATTTCATAGAATAATAGAATCATTTAGGTTGGAAGGCACTTTTAATATCATCGAGCCCAACTGTTTGTACATCTCTGGTTGAAAATCACCCAGCAGCCAGTGTCACCACCGCAATATTATCACCAAGGGACTTCAACCAAACTAAAGAGCCTTTTATCCTGGATTGGGAGGATTTTTAACACGGGACGGTGGAAGAGGCTGCCCTCATGTGGTAGATTTAATGAAACATCCGTTTCTAACATCTGGGTTTCTCAAGTTCATGGGATTCCCTGGGAAAGATAAACTCTGGAGGGGCATTCCCTGGGTCACATTTGCATTCCAGCCAGAGGCACTGGGGATTGAAGAGGTGAAGGAATAGTCTTTTCCAAAAGTTGGCACAGTTAATCTAGGGAGGAAACACTCTGAATTAGTGTTGGTCAAATTAAAACCAAAGAAAAATCCAACACAAAAACCCCCCCTCAAACCACAAACAAAAAACCCAGAGGATTTTCCCAAAGCAAAGCAAGATCATATCTCAGCAGGTGTCTCTGATGAAGAAACTTGCTCATGTCACAGGTTTGGATTTTTTCCCAAAGGTATTGAATGTCCTGTGCAACCTCTGCCTTTGCTGGCACCTCACTATGCCCTGCTGTATTCTTGAAAATAGACATGGGAAAAACCTCCAGACCCCACAGAACCACAGAACAGTTTGGGTCGGAAGGGACCTTAAAAAATCTAGTTCCGAGTTCTGCTTTGGGGCAGGGACACCTTCAAAGCTCCATCTCAAAGCCCTGTCCCGCCTGGCCTTGGACACTTCCAGGGATCCAGGGGCAGCCACAGCTTCTCTGGACAACCTGTGCCAGGGCTTCAACATCCTCACAGGGAAGAAAATGCTCCTGAGGAGCCTTGGTTTGGAGAAAACTCAGCTGTGTCTCCAGCAGGAAGATGCTCATGGCACCCCCAGGCAGTATTTTTGCTTATCAAGGCGGAGCAGCTTTTGTTCCCCTCCGTAGCAGGGAGCCCTCTCCTGCCACGCTTTCCTCAAGGACATCTTAAAGCTTTCTCCCTTCACTTGCAGCTGTGAGATCTCCAGAAGAACAGGAGGTGCTGTCAGAGGGGACCAGGGACACAGTTGTGGGAAAACTGGTGGCAGCCACTCCTGCCTGTAACCCCTGACCCCTTGCCTACTGATGGACAGTGTCCTCTCCTTGGGGACAATCCCAGACTAGGGAAGGATCTCAGCTGCTTCTCGCACAGCAACGTTCCTGCTGCTTTGCAGAGATGCCTGGTGGGGGTAGATGGGATGAAGAATCAACACAGCTGAGTGCAGGGACCCTTCTGTGTCAGACTCTGCTGTGGCTGATCCAGCTGAGGTCTGAGTAGGAGGAAAACGCATCAGTCCTCCTGTGTAGAAATGAGGAATCAGCCAGGGATGAGCCTCTACCCATTGCACATCTGCAGAAGGCATTAAAGTCCTTAGAAATGGCAGAGCCAGGCCAGGTCTCCACTGGTTACCCCGGTGTGCTCATAAGAGAAGCAGAACAACACCTTCACTTCACAGGGGAGGGAAACTGAGGCACGGGGGAAAGGCTTGTCCCAAGATCTGTGAGGAAAACAAATGAGCCCTGAGGAGCTTGTTTGAAAATGGTGCAATTATTGATTTTTGGCTCTGTTGAGTTCCTTCCACTACACAACCCATGCAAAGCTTTATTGCAGAAACGTGAGTTGGCAAGTTCTCTAAACAACCCAGCATGGCAAAACCCACCTGAAAGACACTTCCATTTTCCTGGGAATCTGCTCTTAAAAAAGCATCTCTGAGACACTTTTTAATCATTAAACTAATTTCCATGTGGACCCACAAGCAGCCAGGAGGGTACACCATGTCCTCTCAGTCCCATGGCGTCCTAAGTGACATTAAATAAGAGCATTGCTGTAAATGCAGTCATGGTGTGAGGGATGTTAACTGAGGGAGCAGCTGGAGCTGTGCCAGGGGAGATTTGGGCTGGAGATCAGGAAAGGTTTCTTCCCCCAGAGGGTGGTGGGGCACTGAACAGGCTCCCCAGGGAATGGGCACGGCCCCAAGGCTGCCAGAGCTCTGGGAGTGTTTGGACAGGGTGGGATTTTTGGGGTGTCCTGTGCAGGGCCAGGAATTGGATTGGATGATGTTTGTAGGTCCTTTCCAACTCAGGATATTCTCTGATTTTATGATTGCAATGCCACAATCACTCATTTCATTAAATATCTTCTTTTGTGGAAAGAATTTTCCCTTTCCTCTTGCCCAGGAGTTGATCCCACACATTTTAGTGTGCAGAAATCAGGGCGACATCCCGTGTTCTGGGAGCCCACACCTCACACCCCCTTATCAAGGGTAAATCACTCTTTCCCTGGTTACCACCAACATTTTACAAATCAGACCTCTGTCTTCTAAGCTCTCCCTGCATTCCCAGTGCTTTCCCTGCTAGCTGTGGCACTGTAATTAAGAGTTAACACAGACCACCACAGAAAGCTCTGCCTTCCTCCGCTCTGAGGCTCCCAGGTCTGGCCGTGTCTCTGTTCATCAGGTTTGGAGAGAGGGGCGGCATCAAACGGTGCTTGAGGGATGCTGAGGTGAAACCCCCTCTTCTTCCTGACTTGGAGGTGGCTGGGATTTTGGAAACCGGGCACTTTGCACTGCGGAGAGCAGCCAGCTGAGGGCAGGAGAAGCCCGCGCATCGGTGCTGGGTGTTCACGCAGCCTGACTGAGAAGGAGGAGGGGGATGACAGGGGAAGGAATAAAGCAGCGCTGCCTTCAGCCTGCCTCCTGCCCCTATTTTATATCTCCACAACTCAGGCTGATCCCAAAAGAGGGCCTGGAGGGAGGCTGGGATGGGAGGTGGTGGTGTTGAACATCCCAGAGCTGGAATGATGGAAGAGAAGGAGCGCTGGGGTTCTGCACTGCACAGTCATGGAAAAATGGAACGCTTTGGGTTGGACAGGACCTTAAAGATCATCTCATTCCAACCCCCTGCCATGGGCAGGGACACCTTCCACTCTCCCAGGTTGCTCCAAGCCCCGTCCAGCCTGGCCTTGGACACTTCCAGGGATCCAGGGGCAGCCACAGCTGCTCTGGGCACCCTGTGCCAGGGCCTTGCCACCCTCAAGCACAAAGAGGAGTTCCCAAAAGCCTCAGGGGTCACTCTCCAAAGGCCTTGGGATGGAGCAGCCCTGCTCAGGGACTCAGGCTGGTGCTGGGCCTATCCCACCCCAGCCAGTGGTGGATAATGAGTCCAGGCAGGCAGATGGAACATGGTCTCCTTGCATCTCCTATTCCCAGTGGAAGGACTCCGGGCAGGCAATGAGCAAAGTTTTTGTGATGGGAACAACTGTCAGCAGTGGTCCTTCTGTATTCCTTTCCCTTTCCAAGATGATGTACAGGAAAGGTGCTTAAAATTTGATCTTATACCCTTAACTTTAAGCCTGACTCTTAAAGGTTTTTGTGTTTTTATCGGTATCTTTCTCTCAGAATAATCTTTGGTCTTCAAAATTGCTTTACCCATCCACATTTTCCTTCAGCTTTGTTCCAGAGGGTCTGCAGGAGTCTCATAGCTACTTTCTGTGAGTATTTTCACCTTAGCAGGAAGGAGCAGAATTTTGAATCTCTGACAAAAATCGATCTTTCTCCCAAATCTGGTGCTGGGACTTGTGTTAATTAAGAAATCAACCCAAATGAAAGGGGCCTAAATAGTTTGACCCCTTTTTGCAATGACTGTTCATGATTAATCTTATGTGCTTTTGCAAAAGTGTGTTCTTTTGGAAATATCATATTTTCAGTGCTTCAACCAGCATCCATCTTCTCTAATTTTACTCATCTAAAAGTTAAGCAGCCAAATTTTAACTGATTACAAAATTTCCTTCAGAGGGTAGATTGAATTTTGCATCAACATCAGCCCTTCCATTACATTGAAATGTTGAAATGATGTTTGATACTGGCTACAAAAAAAAAAAACCACAATTGTGATATCTCTATATTAGAAAACTGGTTATGTGGGAAGAACTCATTTCAGGTTTGAATCAAATACAAAGGCAAACTGCAATCCTAATATAACCATAGCAACGCAATAATATGTGCTTGAAATGATCCGTGTGGTCAAAAAAGAGCAGAATATCTGAATGTCTCAGCTAGAAGGGCTAGGAAATGACTATGGAAAAATAAGATTTGAAGAAGCATGTTTAAAGAGAGGTGCCTGTTGGGAACTTTCTGGGGTGATGTTTCTGAATGCCCTGAGGATAAAACCTTGATGGGAAATAACTCCACGTATTCTAAGCCTGGATTTCAGCAGGGATTTTTTGTGGTGAATTGAAGTGTGATTGGCCTGATTTGGAACAAGGTGTGCTGATCAGATCCTTGTAATGTTTCCTTGTGTCTGATGGACATCAAGTTTTGGGCTTTCCTCAGCACTCAGACTGGGAAACCTCCCCACATTCTACAACAGAGCGTTTTTTGCCCCAAAACATAGAAACAGAGAATCATAGAATGGTTTGGGTTGGAGGACCCTTAAAGACCACCCAGTTCCAATCCCCTGCCATGGGCAGGGACACCTTCCACTATCCCAGGTTGCTCCAAGCACCATCCAACCTGGCCTTGGACACTTCCAGAGATGGGGCAGCCACAGCTTCTCTGGGCACCCTGTGCCAGGGCCTCCCCACCCTCACAGGGAACAATTTCTTCCTGATATCCAATCTAAACCTGCCCTGTAAATCTCTGCAATCTCTTTGGTTTTGCTCACCAACACCAGAGTTTGAAGGGACACCCCAGCAGGGCTCTGCCCAAATGATCTCAGGAATAGCACATACAGGTGCACCAGGTAACATTTGTAACACAGACCCAAATACCTATGAAAAGTACCCAAACCAGAGCTCTTTGCCATCATTTCAAGCATGGCTTGCACCCAGCCTGCATCCCAGGTGATGTGCAGACAGAGGAAAGGACATCTGCACCTTCTGACTGTGCTTGATTAGTTAAATCACCTCTAGGAAGTAATTTGCCTTCTCTGTTAGTACAACACAGCCAGTTTTCTTCTCCTTGCCCCACGGAGTCAGCAGCAATGTCTGTCAGTGCTGCAGGGCTGGTGCCCAGACCTGGGAATCCTGTGCTTCAGTAAAGGATTCAGCCTAGTCACTACATAATGCTGTAAAAGCCACTTCATAATGGTGTAAAAAGCCACTGCATTCCTCTCTGCAGTCCCTTCGAGGGTGCAGGGGGCTGATTTCTTAGAGCAGAGCTCTTGGCCATTCAGCAAGTAAAAGATCCATGCAGCTGGCATCCATGGCCAGGGGAAAAAATCACTTGTGAGTATTTAAAACTGGGGCAATTACACTTTTTAAACATTGTACTGATGGAGGGCAGAGGAGAAAGAGATAATAGGGACCAGGTGGACTGTCCTCTAAGGAAAGAAAACCTGGATATCTCTCTTACACAGACGCTCTTGTCCCAAGCCAGGCTCTGGTCCTAACACCAGGATGCTCAAGGCAAAGCCACAGGGATGTGGGAGGTCAGGGAGCAGGGTCAGAATATGGGTTGGGGTTTGAGGGCAGAGCCTGCAGGCAAAGGGCAAACTGCTCAGATTAGAAACAAAGGCAGATTTTTTTTTTTTTTCCTTTTTAGGATTCGCTTTAAAAAAATGGAATTAAAAAGAGAAATAGAAGAACAAAAGAGCGAGGAAGAATGCCTGAAATACAGCATGCAAGTCTTCCTCTGTTTAGGGCCTGGCTGGAGATGAAGCCCGAATGATTCTGAATTAGAATAAAAACAACAAAGTGAAGGACATTGTGTTTTGATGGGTTTCATTTTATCCTTTGATAATTTTTCATTTGTATCCCGCAACGGCATTTCATTTGGGTCTCTGCCTGACTGCACATTTTATTCTGGAGCTTGATTTCACTCTATTACTGCATACATCAGTGGCTCCCCACATTCAGCAACTTGGTCCTGCTCCTTAGCAAATAGACATGTCTGTGCTGTGCTTTGCTGTAGATACTTTTACAAGCCATTTCCCCATTGTGCAGGCTTATAAATATTCCTCCGGCGTGGCCTTTTCTTCTGTAGGGGAAAAAAAAAAAGCCCACAGCAGTGAAACTGAGAGTCAGTAAAAGCTAACCAATTTGTCAGTGGCATCTTTGGACAATTAAGAAACCTTGTGTCTTTCCTTGGTTTTTCCTATCCTCCAGAAGAATGGAGAAATACAGAAGGGAGAGGAAATGCACCTGCTGCTCATCTAACAATTAAAATCCAGGAATAGGGGGAAAATGCAGGAGAATTGGAGGCTTTTAACACTGGATCATCTGAAAGCAATAAACAACTGATATTGGGAATAACTGGGAATAACAGAGGTGTAGAGGGCCTTGGCTTTGAGCAGAGGGGAGGATGTAGATAATCTCCAAGTCCCTTTAACCTCTGTTTGCTGATCCCATTTGATGCTGAGATTTGGAGAGGAGCTGTGTCAGAACATGAGTTCAGTGCTCTGTGTCTCAGTCAACGCGCCAGAAAAATAAAAGTGCTCCTTCTTTGTGACGCAGGGAGTTAGTCAGGGTTCAAAAACCTGTGCCCTCCTCCTGAGAGGAGATGCTGAAGTGGGTGCGTTGAACACAGCACTGGTTGTGCAGTGAGTGTGCACAGGAAGAGGTGAAGATTTGAAAATGTTTTCTGTTCTCCCAGGTTTCCCTTTCTCTCTAACATTTTCATCGGGATCCCCTTCAGAGGCATCTCTGCATCCAGCTTTTGGGCCTCAGTACAAGAAGGAACCTTCCTACCTGTTGGAACAAATCCAGAGGAAACCACTAAGTTGATCACAGGGCTGGAGGACCTTTGCTATAAAACAGGCTGAGAGACTTGGAGATTTCAACCCGGAGAAGAGAAGGCTCCAGGGAGAACTCAGAGCCCCTTCCAGTGCCACCTTAGAGCCTCTTCCAGTGCCTAAAAGGGATCTGGGAGAGCTGGAGACAGACCTTGGAGAAGGGTCTGGTGGACAGGACAAGGGGGAATGGCTTCAAACTGACAGAGGGTAGGTTTGGGTTAGATATTGGATAGAAATTCTTCCTTGTGAGGGTGGTGAGGCCCTGGCACAGGGTGCCCAGAGAAGCTGTGGCTGCCCCATCCCTGGAAGTGTCCAAGGCCAGGGCTTGGAGCAACCTGGGATGGTGGGAGGTGTCCCTGCCCATGGCAGGGGATTGGAACTGGGTGGTCTTTAAGGTTCCTCCAACCCAAACCATTCTGAGGTTCTTGTTCTTCAACTTCTCTGGCCTTTCCTATGGTATAGAGAACAGAGGTTGTAGATCCATCAACAACGTCCAAGGCCCAGCCCAAGAGGGATGCCGTCCTGAGGCCCAGCATGCTGCAAATTCCACTTCTGAGGGATGTGGAAGGTTGGGAATCTCCCTGGGGACATTCCTCTGCACAGTGGGGTGTCTGCTGTGTCACAGTGTTCAAAGCCAAGGAGGGAGAAAATGTTACTGCGAGAGGAGCAGAGCAGAAAAATAACACTTGGGAAAGAGCTGTCCCTCCCTGCTAACGCAAATATTCCCTTCACCATGTCCTACGGTGTTTGGCCTCCCCAAAGTAAAAAATATCTCCAGGAACAGCTGCTTCCAGCACTTCCCTTTGAAAACAGTCAAATATCCAAGAGGCTGTTTAGGGACCTTTTCCCAGCCATCCAATATTTTAACTCCACACTCCTGCCCATTAACCTGTTAGTGACTTTCATGTTTTCCTGAGTAATCCCACTTCCTGTGTCCAACCCACAGCCATCTCATGCTCAGCTGATGCTCCCTTGGTCGTTTCCATTTGGCCAAAATTGTTTGGTTCTGCAGGGATGGAAAGCTGACCTGAAGTCAGGATTTGTAGCTTCAAATTCTCTCCCTTTTCTACCAAAAATGGATCCCAACTGAATCTTTCCTTGAGCTCATAATTTCTGTTTCAGACATGAAGAACAGAGTCTGTGCTCAAAACATGATCTTCCTTTAGATACCAGGACTTTGCTCCCTCAGAAAAGAGCCCTTCCCAAAAATAGTTCAACCACCCCAGTTACAAGCAGCGTGATCACAATGCCAGAAAGTGAAATTTCTTTCGGCTGAAATTATAAAGAATGGTGGGTTGGGGCCAGGGAATGGTGTTTTATGCTCTTGTAGTTCCTGCTGCTCAATGTGGCTGTGATTTACAGCCTGCTGATGGGTACCTGGGGTTGTACTCTCCCCAAAAAAGGCAATCTGTGCCCCAAAGACGTGACCTTCTAAATTGAGCAGCCAGACAGGAAAGAGGGGAATCGTTTACCCATTTTGTATAAATTAATCCCCTGGAGTTCTGTAATTAATAGATGCAGAACACACTGTGAGCCTGTAGCCAAGAGAGGATCTGAGCCCAGGTCCCTGCCCAGCAACCACAAGCCTTTCCTTCCTCTATTCACAGCGCATTAGGAAAAGGTCTCCATGACCTCGAGAGGTCTTTCAGTGACTCACTCTCCAATCTTTCAGCGTCCTCTTGGAAGGGAGGAGGGATGGGGAGAGAGGCAGAGCTTTGGTTATTGTTGTTTTCCATCTTTTTAATTTGCAGCTACATTGCTTGTTAGTCTAAAAGCAAATTGAGACAAGGCTGAAGTAACCATCTCAGCAATAAAAGCTCTCTGCCGAGACAGGCCAAACACTCCAGGAAAGTGCAAGCAAGAGGGAAAAATCGGCTGCTGGAGCTAAAAAGCTGCTCAGGTTGACTTTCAAAGGCAGCTGAGTCTCATGCCCTGCAGGGGACACCCCCTGATGTCCCCTCCCCACTCTCCCCACATACATTTAGAGCCTCTTTCCTGCTCTGGGACCCCGTGTCGGACACAGCTGGGGGAGCAGATCCACGTTGTACTAACAGGGATATTCTGCCAGGTGTTTGTAAGGTGGGAGAAGGCTTTGATTAAAGAAGTCCTAATACTTCCAGGCAGGCAAATTCCTTGTCATGGGGCCTGAGGGAATTTCTTGGCCAGAAGGAGTGTCTTGGCCAGGAACCCCTTTGTGGCAGGGAACCTCAAGTCTCACATGTGAGAGGGGAGGAACCAAGTGACACGCTGGGATTTTGGTGGGAGCAGCCACTCAGCAGGATTTCTGGCTAAAGGAGAGCAACATCCTCTGCTCTGGAACCCAAAAACTATCAGTGTTTAATACCTAACCTTTACCTATGTAAATATTGAAATTCCCAGCCTTTCACCATAACTTAAAGGAATGAATGGAGGAAGAGGGCTCATTTTTTACACGGGTATGGAGTGACAGGACAAGGGACAATGATTTTAAAGTGAAAGGAGGCAGATTTAGATTAGATATTGGGAAGAAATTCTTCCCTGTGAGGGTGGTGAAGCCCTGGCACGGGTTGCCCCATCCCTGGAAGTGTCCAAGGCCAGGCTGGACAGGGCTTGGAGCAACCTGGGATAGTGGAAGGTGTTCCTGCCCATGGCCAGGGAGTTGGAACTGGATGATCTTTAAACTCCTTCCAACCCAAACCATTCTGGGATTCTATAACTACAAGAGCAAAACCTTGAAGATAAATTAAAAAAAATTAAAATCTGAAAGTCTGAAAATATTTTCATGACTCCAGAAGCAGAGACTTCCAGAAAGCCACAAGAGTCGTCAGCCATCAGACTGGTGGCTTTGCCTTGAAGCTCAAGTGCCTCAGGAAATGTGTCCCAGACATGATTCTCTGGTAGGAACCAGAGTGGTGCTTTACCTGGAGGTTTCCATGGGTAAATATGGAGAATTCAAGTGAGAGTGTGAAAAAAAAGACCTCCTGAATCCTTTCACAGCTCAGCAGGGAATGTTCACTTCCCTGCAGAGCCACGGGATGGTACCAGCTGTTGCTGTTCCAAAGGACTTTTGAATTAGGGGAATTCAGGATGTGTTGATTTTTCAGAGGCTCTGGATTCCCTCACAGTAGCTGGACATCTGTAGCTGACCACCACAGACTGTCCTCAGAGAGAGGGACAATGATGAACAGGACGGGACAGGGGAGAAGAGAATGGCCTGGAGGAACTGGTTCAGGAGCTGAGATCAGAGAGAGCAGAGCAAGGATGGGAAGGTTTGGGGAAGCTCTTCCACACAGGGAATTCCTCCCTCCTCGAGAGCAGGGAAAAACTGTTTGGTGAAACTGGGGGATAGCAGAAGCGCTGCCCAGAGGTTTATTCTGCATGGTGGGACAGCCTCTGTTGCTCCTTGGGGCATTTAAACCAGGCCAGGGCGGTTCAGAGCCTGCATTAGGGAGGTCATCGGCAAAGCTGATGCACAGGCAAAAACCTTTATCTCTGCATCCTTTGCGTTTAGAACGAGGCTTTTCTTGCAGCCCCTTTCCCCAGGAGTGAAGTGAAAGGAGTCCCTGCTCCGGGGAGTTATTTAGAAGATTTTCGCAGGTGTCCTGGTGCCTCTGTTCCCTGCAAACAGTCCACGCCTCCGGACTCACGATGGCAGCAACGCGCTGCGGCTGAGCACAGCCAGGCATAAGGTGCTGGCTTCCCCCACCCAGAAATTCAGCCTCCTGCTGAACGATTCCGGCCCTTCCCTAGGGCTGGAAACACTCAGAGGGCAGCTGAACCTGTCCCTGCGCCCTGTGATGAGGAGAAAGCCAGGCTGCACAGAAGCTGGGACCTTGCTTCCTTGCTGCAAGCAAAGCCTCCATCAGATGGAGCTTTTTGCAGCAGAATTCCCCCCTTTTCCAGGATGCACCCAAGGGATTCCTGTCGCTCTGCCCCTGTTTTTTTCCCAGCTGCTGAGCCAAGGCCGTGGTGGCTTTGTGTGGAGCAGACCTTGGAGAAATGTCACTTCTGGGAGCTTCACAGCGAAGGGACGTGGGCGTCTGTGACCAAGACCCTGCTCCACCTTGGCTTTGGCAAGGAGGAAGGTGGGTGCTCGGTCCAGCAGGAGAGGGCAGCAGAACCCTCTGTGTTCGGTGTAACTGCACTTGGTGCCCGGTTTGGCACAGCTGCCTCAAGGTTTGTGCTCTGCAGTGCCCCTGGCTCGCTCGCTGCTCTCTCTTGGGCAGCAGCTCCGGGCCAGACCCCACAGAGCATCTCCTGCCACCATCGAGCACCTTCCTCCACCACCCTCCTGCACCTTCCTCCACCTCCTCTCAGCCTTGGGAAGAGGACAAGGATGGTGGGGAACACAGGAGACTTGTTCTCTGGTCCTGCATTTAACATTAGCTTTTTACCTGGCCATGCACGGGCTGTGAAACCTTTCCCAGTGTGACCTGGGAGGGCTGTGATCTCCCTTTGGGAGCTGGGATTGGAGTTTGGGAAGTGTTCAGGCAGAAGGGGCTGCATGAGGACTCCAGGCAGCACTGGGACACAACAACAATAAATACTAATAAAAAAAGTGTTAACAGATTTACTTCCATCTGATCAGGTGTGGATGCTTACCTGGACCTGTGTTGGACCAGTTCAAGACATTAATCTGCCAGAAACCCACTATTTTTTCAGTTGAGTTTATTTTATTCCTCTTTAGAGGCTGGACTGGCACACTGAGGTGTTGTGCAAGAGCCAGAGTGACACCAAGGACTTGGTCTGAGGGTGGAAGGGGCAAGGTCAGAGCATTTTTAGGCCATTTCTGCTGGTATAGTGAAGCCACGTTTTCACATGGTCAGGATGCTGCTGCCTGGGGTCAGATCCAAGGGTTTGCTCATCCCTGGATGCTCAAGTGCAAAGACAACCCCACAAGTGAGCTGGTTAGTGGAAAGCCAGCCTTTCTCCTAGAAATAATGGTGTCACAAGCCATCAGTGACCTCCCGTGCACCAGACCTCTCTCCCAAAAGTCAAGCAGAGGTTTCCCAACTCCTCCTTGTGAAGGAGCCTTAAATCACAGCCAGCAGTTCTCACAAACTTCCCATTGATTTCTGGCAGCTCGTGAATGTAGCAAGTGGCACGGAGTTGATACTGCAGATCCATAATTAATGCTTTGTGATCCCAGATCTGAAGGCCCTTTCACAGGCAGAGGGACTGTTAAACTGCCCCTGAAGATGAGGGATAGAGTCGTGGAAGGGATTAACGGCCAAGCCAGTAATGAGCTCAGAAAAAAAACACAAGCATGGGAGATAAAAAAAATAATCTGCGAGTGAAAAACATCCATTTATGAAGTGCTCTTTTTCAGAAGGCGAGCGCTTCTGAAGCCGCCTAAAGTGCAGATATTCTCATTGCCTCTGGAAGCCTGAGTCAGACAGTTTGGAGCCTAGAATTCCCAGGATGTGGTTCAGGCAGACCAAGCTGGGAGGAGGTTTGGGGGCAGATGTGCTCAGTGCAGATGGCAGAACAGTGACACAGCTCTCCAGGCTGGGGGATCCATCCCTGGGATCCTCTTTTTAAGAATGTCCCAGTGTTTTTTTCTGCTTATGTTTTTGCACAGTTGCATGGGTGGCTTTGGCTGGGCAGTGGGGGAAGAGAGTAAAAGGAACTGGTGCGAGGAGCTGAGTGAGGACACCCAGCACTTGGAGTAGCAGGAAGGGCCCTTATCCAACCCCTTCCTCCCAAAACCTCCATGTCCAGCATAGAACTCGTTTGTTGGGAATGTCTCTCTAGAAGAGCTTTTCCCTGTTTTATCCTGCTGTGTTCTAAAATGCTGCACCCAGAGCCCACCCTGGGGTGTTGGCACCCACTGTGAACTCGCCCACACCATGGGGCTGGTGGCATTCAAGTGGCAGATGGGTCATTTGAGGCGTCCCCTCCTCACCAACAGGGATGGAGCTTGGTCTTTTCAGGCCTGGTGATGGATATTCACAAGAACTTAAGCAAAAAAAAAAAAAAAATACATGTATAAATAAATAAATACAGAGATAAATTAATTATAATTATACAAAAAATTATTCACGGGCAACAATTCCAATATTTTCATATGGGTTGTGGAAAAAAGAAGGAAAAACAGACAGTGGAGAGGTTTTGAGGACAGATGCAGCCAGTCTCCCACTTAGGAATATTGTCTGTCTACACATCTTGAAAAGGAGGGATTTATATCAGCTGGAACCAATAGGTAGATAAAGAGCCCACTTCAACAGGAAAAAGAAGCCATTATCCATTGCATAGTTACCTTATGAGAATGAGAAAAGAGCATTTGGAGAAAATATCTGCCCATTAAATATGGAGTTAAGAGCTTGGCTTAGGCTCAGAAGGGGGGAAAAAAGGCTTTTGATTAACCAATAAAGCCAATGGTGATGTTGAGATTATTCAGGGTTTATTGCTTTTATGAAAAGGGAAAAGAAAAGGGAAAAAATGAAAACAAAAAACAGATTAAAAAAAGAAGGAAAAGCCAGTCTGTTTTACATTTGTTGGGACTGCAGTAGATTGCTCTTGCCAGGCTAATAAACAGTAGCTTGAATGCATCATGCAAGGCTGGTTATGAAGATGAAAACACACAGCTCTTTGGGTTTTAAAATGCTTGGAGGCATTGCAGCTGACAGTTCCCCCTGCTGATGCCTCCGTGGAGGGAAGATTGACTGCAATGGCCTTGTTTGTGGTTACTTAATCTCGGTGCAATTCTTCTACTTGATGGATCAATGCGAGGCCTTCAGCTTGGTTATGACATTTAGATGGGCCCATTAGAAAAAAAATCAAGAGGAGAGTGATCCCAGGGCTCCCTGTCCACGGGGAAAGGTGGAAGGAGTAGGAATGTTTCACCCACTGAGGCGGGGGCATGGCACCACCTCTCAATCTGCAGAAGACCAGCACAGAGGGAAAGGAATGTGCTCTTCTCCATGGGATGAGTCAGGAAGTTCTGCAGCTCTACAACAAAATCAGGGAAGGCTCAAATAATGAGCTGTGAGTCATTTCCTAAGGGAACACTGGAGATGGTCTGGGAGGGACTGGAGGAGTCTCACAGCAGGTCAGAGGCACATCAGTCTGGAAGTGCCCAGCCTTGGCACTGCGTGGTAACACAGCTCAAGGTTCCTCCAAGACTTTGCTGTCAAAATCAAAGCTGTGGATGGCATAAAATGTGGGAAATCTTGCCTTTAAACGGACTAATGAACAGGATACAACACTGCTCAGGCCTCTCTTACAGAAAAGCACAGTTGCTGCTTCCTAGAAAGTGAACACAGACAAATACAAGTGAGAAATACAGGGAAATTATTTTAAAAACCCATTTTAAGATTAACTATTGGAATAACCTACCAAAGGAGCCACTGCATTCCTTGCCCCAAAGTGACAGTGGATTGCGCCCTAGCCAAAAGTGGATGTAGAAGGAAGTTCTGGAGAGATCAACATGGTTTATACAACAAGCACTGACTGATTTCCTGCTGTGGGCATCGTAGGAGCTCAGAGTGATTGGAAAGGTCCTTTCTAGCCTTGAATTATTCCCTGTTCCACTGAGTCCATCGGCGCTTGTGTCCCCTCAGCCAGGGTCTCTCTTCATTTTGAAGGCATCAGTCACACAGAAGTGGACTCTGGCCGTGCCCTCTTTGCAGGCAGGACTTGATACCTGTAACAGAGTCTCTTACAAAGAAGGGTTCCCTTCTCTGGTCCTGGCAGCTGAAATCCCATCAGGTTTCAGCCTGAGTTCCCTCATTTCAGCATTTTTTGGGTCTGAGTTTGGAAATGCATTAGGACTCTTCTGAAGTAACAGTGAGCATCCTATGAGACCCCAGTAGGGCCTTAATTAAAGCTTTAGGAACCAGGACAGATGAAATGAGAAACAATCACTGCAGAAATCCAGTTTGCTTTTGCTGAGTAATAGCAAAGAGGGAACAAAATGGCCCAGTTTTACTTGGTTTTCACCTGTCAGAAGACAATTCCCCAACAGGAGTTCCTGGCTGTTTCTGCCAGTGCTCCACAATGCGTGTGCCCCTGGGCGTTTTGGAGGTCCGTGTTGTTCCTGAAAACAGGCACATTATTTCCATAGGAAAGTTCTCACAAGTTACCACAAAAAATTGTGCCCCATTGCTCAGCTCAGTCCTCCTGGCTCCCCGTAGAATTGGAGAGACATTTGAGTTGGAAAAGACCTCTGAGGTCATCAAGTCCAACCATTCCCCCAGCACTGCCAGGGCCACCACTGACCCATGTCCCCAAGTGCCACATCCACATGGCTTTAAACCCCTCCAGGGATGGGGACTCCACCCCTGCCCTGGGCAGCTGTGCCAGGGCTGGACAACCCTTTTGGTGAATAAAGTTTTCTGAATATTCTGTCTAAACCTCACAACTTGAAGCCATTTTCTCAGTTATGGTTGATCTTAGAAGGCTTTTCCAGCCTTAATGATTATATTCCTCTCATCCTGTCCCTTCTTCCCCAGGAGCAGAGCCCGACCCCCCCCGGCTGCCCCCTCCTGTCAGGGAGTTGTGCAGAGCCACAAGGTCCCCCCTGAGCCTCCTTTTCTCCAGGCTGAGCCCCTTTCCCAGCTCCCTCAGCTGCTCCTGGGGCTCCAGCCCCTTCCGAGCTCCGTTCCCTTCCCTGGACACGCTCCAGTCCTTCAATGTCCTTCTTGTCATGAGGGGCCAAAAACCGAACTCAGCATTTGAGATAAGGCCATTTCTTGCCCCAGTCCTCAGCATTTAAGAGCCTCCATTTACTGGTGAATGACCAGTGGGATGTGGAACTGACCCACAACCCTTCAGCCACCACCAAATCATCATCCAGCGCCCCGTGGGAGGAACTCACCACCCTTTAGTGAGCAATCAGGACCTCCAGGCAGATTGTAGTAGCAGACCCAGGGCATCCCTCCTGTTCCCACCATGACTCCAGTCCCAACCCTCCACTCAGGGTGCAGGGATTTCAGGCTTGACCTCCTGGGCTGGGTCCTGCATCCCACTCCCTCTGCCCACAGTCTCCGTCTAATCTCCGCCTGCCTTCCCAGTGGTTCCCTGCAGCCATCAGCAGAAGCAGGGGCTGTGTGTGCTGCTAGGATAATTAGAGTGCTGCAGGGTGCTTAGTATGCAGGCAACGGCTGTGCCATTGCTGGGGAAAAAAAAAAAAAAAAGAGAAAAAAAGAAAAGAGAAAAAGAAAGGGGAAAAAAAGCAACTGAATAAAAGCCCATTTGCCCAAGCAAAAGAAAAACACTTTTTACCACTTGTTTCTCTGCTTCCCCAGGAAAGCCAAACCTCTGCACGGAGGCACTTCTGGCTGCCATGGAAGGGTGTCTGTGCAGGGATTACCAGGCAGTTTTTGGTCCCAAAACAGGGCTATGCTCTCTGCTGATGGCTGCACAGGGAATGGCTCTATCTCTCGCCTTCTGCCATGGAGAAGCCTGAGATGGAGCAGGGGGGGCAGGTTCTGTGCTCCCTTCAGCAGCAAGGGCTGTGCTGGGGTCTGATGGAGCTGAGATGTTCCAGGTTTGCATGTTTAGGGTCGGATGTGCAATGCAGATGTGATGCCCTCTCGGTGTCCTTCGCCCCACACATGATGGGAATCAGCTCAGATGTCCCTGGTGTGGGAAGAACTGGAGCAGAATCCCGACACAGCCCCAGGGGTGTGTGAGGGGGCATCTTCTACCAAGGGCCTCGTTCTTCTTCAGGAATTAACAAGGGAAATCACCTCTGCTTCAGTCTGCTCCATGATGAGAGGGGAGGAAGCAGGAGAGCATCCAGGAGCATTTCCACAGCAGATGGCAAGCAGAAGGCTGGAAGCTGTGTGGCTGCTGTGCTTGGGAAGGGAGCAGAGACCTGGTGCTTGGCCAGCACAGAGCAATTACCACCTGCCTGCCACCAACCTTCAGCTTGCAGTGCCCAAGGTCCTCCCCTATTCCCATCAGGCACTCCAGCATAAACCCTGCAAGTTTACACTGGAATTGGTGGCTTTTCAGGCGGAAGTGGAAGGGTTAAACTTCTCCCTCCACCTAAACCACATGCACAAGGCAGTCATTGTAGCAGCAGAGATTACAGCAGCACTTCAGAGTCTCAGGCATTACTGGAGCCCAGCACTTGGCACACAAAGGCAGCAGGAAGCATCACCCACCTGTAAATTCCGTGTGGAAACAAGGGAGGAGAATGACAAAAGGGACATTCTCCTTCCTATTTCCCAGGGAAGGAGCTGAGGGTCAGAGGGGATCAATGCCATGGCCCATGAGCTGGCTGTGGGATCTCAGGGTTCCTTGTTATCCTCAAGAAACCAGAGCTTCTAGATAACACAGGCTGGGAAAAGACCTTATCCCACCTCCCTCTACCCTGCACACACCAGAGCTCTCCTCAAACAACCTCCTGTCTCCATTTCTGTGGTGAAAACATTGCTACTCAGGACCTTTTGTCATTTTGGGTAGCCCCACAGTTCTGTGGCCATCCACCAGCCCAGGCAGAGCAGCACGTGGCCAGTGTCCAGAAATCCCAATGAATGTCACTGTCACTCCCTGGGATTGCCTGTGAGATCCACGGACTTGGTGTCTGTGCAGATGTGAGCAGGCAGAATAACCTGCCCCAGTACAAAAGATGATGCTGCTTTCCCTCCCCAGGAGCCTCTTCCAGTGTTTCACAGCCTGGGTGTGGAGACAATTTTCCTCATGTCAGCAGCCCTTGCTGGAAATTAAGCAAACTAAGCAACTTGACTTTCTTGGAGAGCTCCAGGGACAAATGAAAGGAATTGTCCTCCTATAATCACAAAGTACAGAAATACTGAATGTTCTCCTTTGTACCTCCCAAAATGAATTTGCTTTCAACTTCCGAGCGTTCTCCATTCATGCCCCTAATTCTCTGTTCCAAATTTCTGCTTATCCCATCATTTCCCATTTTCAGACATATGCAGTTCTCTTTCCTAAGTTCAGCCACTTGCCCTGGCAACAAGGAGCAAAAATTTGGTGAGCTCTTGTCCTGGAAGAAGAAAGGACACGCTGTGCTCAGGACCATCCCTGCAGTACTGGTGGGTTTTCCTCTTGACTTCAGTCCTTATCTCACTGGGCAGAATTCAAAGCAGGTAAGAGTGAGGGAGGGAAATGGCTTTTCCCAAATAAACTGTGTTTTTCTGATCTGAACATCTCCAAGTGTCTGGAAATGTTGACTCTGAATCCAGATTTGCCTGACAGGAGATGGAGCAGTGGGCTGGCTGTGTTTCAGAATTACAGATGGATGATGCAAACGGCTCTCTCTCTCTTGCTCATTTACTGGTACCTGATATCCTGAGGCAAAAAGTTCTTCTGGTGGACCAGGAACTTTGTGGAAAAAGGCTCCCTTGGCTTCAGCTGTGATGGTCTGACTGTTTCACTGGGAACCTCTCAACCCTTGCATGGCGGGGTCAAATTAATTTCAGTCCACCCCAGCAGACAAACCTTTAGAAATCCTCAGGTGTTTCTTTCCTCCACTGGAGAACACTATGCTGCACAACCCCAACCAATTCAGCCCGCAGACCTTCTCTCTGTGCAGCCATAGCCAATTTCTAACTTGTTTCCAGCAGTTTGTCTCAGTTTTCTTTCCCTCACAACAAGGTGTTGCTTTGGGCTGTAGACTTGCTGTCCAGGAGTCCTTGATCTTGGGGGAGCAGGAACCTTCTGAATGTAATAACACTTCCAGACCCCTCGTAAATGCTCCCTTAACAGCAACCAGCTTTTCCTAGGCTTTGGTGCAGAAATTGGCTTAATTCACATCAGCTGCTGAGGGATTGATTTTGGATGTCTGGCTCTGCCCCAGAGAGGGGCAGGTTAACCCCTTCTCCAAGCACCTCCAGGCACCCTGCCATGGGCATGGTGGGAGGCGTTGGAAGGGAGAAGGGCTGTTTTCCATGGGAAGGGGGTACAGGCTGCTGGAGATGATGGGCTGGCAAAGCCAGCCTGGACTGCAGTTGTGGTTAATCTGAGGAATGCCCTAGCCTCCTTCTGAAGATCCGTGTGGACAGGAGGGAAAGTGAAGCACAAATCCAGCCAGGATGTCCTGGGCTATGGGGACTGGCAGCCAGCTACCCCGGAGGGACACCAGGAGATGTTAATGCACCTTGGTTACACCTGGATGATGGGTTCCTTGGTGCAGCTCCTGATATTGGTGTGTCCCGGGACTGGGGAGGGAGGGATGCACCACCACACCAGGTAATATTGTGTATTAGGAAAAGGTTCTTCACCCAGAGGGTGGTTGGGCACTGGGACAGCCCCCCCAGGGAAGTGGAAATGGCTCCAAGTCTCAGAGAGTTCAAGAAACAATTTGGAAAATGCTCTCAGGCACACGGTGGGATTTCGGGGGTTGTCCAGCTCAGAATATTCTCTGATTCTGTGAATCAATCTGGACTCAGGCTGGTTCCGATCCCACTCTTTCTTATGCAAGTAATGTCTGGGCTCTCTCAAGAAGGATCTGGGTCTGTTTTCTCTGTAGACCATAAGAAATCACTGCAAGATGGCTTGGAGAGGGGTCCCTGCCAAGCCTCAAACGAGTGGGACCAGGGAGCTTCCACAGGTTCAAAATTCCCATGAAAGCTCCATCCAGCTGTCACCCCCTGGAAGCTGGATGTGCCCAGAGATTACCCAAAGGGAACTCCTGCAGGGGAGTTTGTTCTCATGCCCTGCACAGCCCCGGCCCATGAGATGTGCAGACACCAGGACTTGTGCTGGTTTGGTACCGGGGGATTTGGAGAAACCTGATGGAGGGGAAATCCTGAAGGACCTCAGGGAGGAACGTGATGTTCCTGTTCTAGGACCCAAAGACAGCTGTGCCAGCAGCTCCTGTGCTGAAGTGATTCCCAGGCACATCCTTGCTCAGACAAGGGGAGCACAGGCAGACTGATCCCACCCTGCAGATGATTGGGAAGAATAATTGCAAAATCTTTCCCGTTGAGCTTTCCTCCCTCTCCTTCTCTGCACCAAGTACTGAGTCACAGTGAATCATTTAGCGCTCCGTGGTGTTGAAGTCACTCAGCACGTTCCTGATGGGTTTTCCTCCAGCTGGAGGCTTTATGGGACATGTGGCACAACAGATAAGGCTGTGGATGGGGATGTTGGGGAATTTGGGAATTCTTTTTTTCCTTGTGCTTCTGTTCCTGCCTCGAGATGATTCTCCACCTGAGGGACCCCACGAAAGCTTTGGTGAGGGTTTGGGCTCTGGCTCCGCTCTTGCAATCAGAGTCGGTGTGTGGGTGTGAGTCCCCATGTCCCCGCTGCCTTGATCCAGGGAATGAGGTGATCCAGGTGGAAACTGGTGCTGAGAGGTCTGTCACAGGGTGGGGTTTGATGGAAAGACAGAGAATGATTTTGCTGGTGAAAGCAAGATTTGGGAGTGCGGGATTTGGGCAGTTCTCAGAGGGAGAAGTCCTTCTCAGCTGTTGAAAAGTGAAATTTCTTGTATAAGCAAGTTGTCTAAACTTCTTGGAGGAGGTGGCGGAGAGACAAATGCATTTTCAGGGAAGGTTTTTGTCCTGCCTCTCTCCAGCTGGGCTAACAACCTTCTGTAAGTGTCTGTCTCTATCCACCTGCTATCAAAGGACATCAGTGACTGTTCAGCCTGGGCGCTTACCTTGCTAAATTCTAGAATTAGGTGACATTGTTGGATCCTAAGAGAAAGGGAATTCCTCCAGTGAGGAGGGAGTTGTTTCAGTGCTGGAGACCTGCAAGAAAATGTGGAACATTTTTTGGGTGTTACCTGTGGAACCTGCTAAGGGAGAAGACAGCCATCCAATTGGTCAGAATATGGGATTCTGAGCAAATTTCCTTCCTCTTTCCTTTTCAATCTTATTCCTGTTGGGGTACACAGCAAAACTCAGAGTGGCTGGTTGCCCTTCCTGAGATTGGCTGGTGTGATAGAAATGAGAACAGAGACAGCTTTAGGACTTCAGATTCTCCTTTCTCTCTGCTCCCCCCCGTCCCTCCAGCAGCAGGGAGTTGTTTGAAATCCGTGCTGAATCTCTTTCAACACCTTCACCCACCTCAGCATCTCTCTAACAGGCACGTGCACGCGCAGGCACAAAAGCTACGATGGTCTTTGTTGCCGTTGCTGTTGTTTTGATGCTGAACAAAAGTCCTGGCTCCAACCCCCCTCCTTACTGGATCACCTTCAGGAATCAATGCTGCAGATGTTGACTTAAGCCATGGTGCTAGCAGGGGATTTTTAATACATTTCAGACACAACAACAAAGAGCAGATGCCAATTCATAGGGAGGGAAGGGAGATGTTTTGATCTGAGTTTTTTGGAAATGAATTTTCATGCCGCCTTTATTTCAAATTTTATAGTTTTTTTCCTTTTCCCTGGAATGCATATTAAATGCTGATAGCCTGTTATCCTTGACCTTTAGAGCCTGTGAATTTGAAAATCCAATTCCCTGTGAAAAGCAATGCATACAATATGGACTTTGAAGAAAATGCCAGTAAGTGAGTTATTTTCTTTATGGCCCTGCGAGGGTCTCCTACTGACAGAAAAAAGGCAAGAGCACAACTTGAGTGTAATAGAGACAACAAGGAGAGAGGTTTCCATGCTTTGCAGGCCGTGGGTCTTGTTCACCCAGTGGGGTAGGAAGGAACATTAGGTTGTCAGGAGAGATAATTCACATTCCTGTTTCTCAGCACTCCAGTTCTTGTGCTTTTTAACTCCTCTAGTGCTGCCAGATGGGCTCGGAGCATCTTGGTAGAACGCAGCACCAGATGTGCCACCGTGTCCTGGTGGGAATTGTCTTCAAACACTGATAGGTTATGCTGGGAATATCATAATCACCTCTTCTTTCTGGTGTGCTGAAGGAGCTCTGGTGACCTCCAGTGGTGTTGGGGACAACCCTTGGAAACTCTTTTCCAGATGTGCTGGAGATACCCCAAGGGAGTTCTCTTCCAGCTGTGCTGGGAACATCCCTGGGGAATTTTCTTCCAGGTGATGTGGAGATAGGTCAGGACACTACTTGTCCAACAATCCAGTAAACCCAGTGCAGAGCTCAGTTTGCCAAATATTTCCCTTCTCTTGTCCTCTACCTGCCACCATTTTTTAAAACTGCTTTTGCTTGGGCAGAGTTGCCCAGGCACTGGCACACTCTGCTTTTAACATTCCCCCACTCTCCAGCCTCTGTCCAGGAGTGATGGTTACCTTATTTTTGTTTTTAAACATCCCATGTTTCTGTATGGAAAAAGGCTGGGAAGGGTGTTCAAGAGCTGTGTTAAGCCCATAATTGTGTTTACCCAAGGCAGTCATATAGCTGTGGGGTTGGTGAGACGTTTTAAGAACAAAATAAGATATTTCACAAATAAAAAAGTCATTCATTAGTGGCAGTCCCCATAGAACTGCTGTCTCCCCTGGGCATTAGAAGAACATATCAAAACCAAGGAGGAGAAGTTGGAGTTTACAGAAGAAATTCTTCCCTGTGAGTGCTGAGGCCCTGGCACAGAGTGCCCAGAGAAGCTGTGGCTGCCCCTGGATCCCTGGAAGTGTCCAAGGCCAGGTTGGATGGGGCTTGGAGCAACCTGGGATAGTGGAAGGTGTCCCTGCCCATGGCAGGGGAGCTGGAACTGGAGGGTCTTTCAGTTCCTTTCCAACCCAAACCATTCTTTGATTCCATGAGATTCCATTCCTGAAGAATCCAGGCATGATCCCGTTGCTTTTCAAGCTGTAGGGTCTTAGCAGATACACAGGACCTCTGCAGGAGGAATTGGAATTACCCCTGTGTGCAGGAACTGCAGCTCAGGACCAATACAAAACACAAATTATTTGGGATTAGGTTCGCTGACTTTTATAAGGGAGCCAAACGTTGCATGAAATCCAAAGGCTGGAAAGCCATGTGGACCAAAACTCCCCAAAGTCAGGAGCTTTCAGAATCATTTTGCTGGTGGCTAAGCCCTGTCTCAAACAAGACACAGCTCCTAAGCCCCTTTGTGCCTCTGAACCTTTTTCCCACACCCAGGCTCAGGCAGGGAGTCTGTGGTGGAGCAGGAGAGGGAACCAGGTCTGCCAGACTCCAGGAGGGGTCTGTGATGGGTGGACACCTCGCCTCTGGCTGTGCTGCCCGTGAGTGGCATGAAATGAATCTTCAAAGGGCTCTGTGGATCCCCTGCCCTCTCTCATCTCAGTGGTGGCAGCCCCTCGGTGTTTACTCTCAGACAATGACACCACAGGATGGTTGGCACACACAGATATTCTGTGCCACGCTCGGCTTTTCTGATTCTTCTTTCCTTCCCCTTCTTGTTTTCTCCCCACTCTTTTCCTTCTAATTTAGAGCTCTAGATTAAATTCAACTTAATTAGAAGGATTATACATCTTATAAATTTAATATTTAATATGCAAGCATAGGCTTTTATTAAAGGTGTCCTAGGAGGAATGGTAATGAGTTATTGCACAATAAATAGTTGGGCGGAAATGAGTGTGATAAAGGACTGGAACTTCTGGAGAAAGGGAGGGGGAAAGGGGATGGCAATGCTTGGGGAATATCCCTGGTGACTGCTCAGAGTGCTGCTGTCATCTCTCTGCTGCTGACACAGTGACCCTTCCAAAAGCAAGAGGAATTTTCCTTCAGCACAAGCAGGAGAAAAGATTTGAGAGGCCAGGGAGGGCAGCGGGTAGGGAAGGATGTGGGGAAGGTCAGGAACTAAAGATCCTTGCAAAGAGGAGAAACTCTGACATAAGGTCCTGTCCAAAAGCCATGAGTAGGAGCTGTGAACTCACTGTTTCCAGAGCAGATGGAGGGGACAACTTGGGCCTGGTTGGGATTTTTTTTTTTACCCATCCATGTCTCCTTCTGCCCTCAGGAGCAAGAGCCAGGGCCCAGCTCTAAGAGGAGCCTGTTTGGGGAATTGGAACATCCCATTAGGCTGCTCCTGTTGTCCTTCATCTCCGTTTTTTTCAGAGCTCATGCACTTACTGTGCCAAGAACGGGAGCTGGGTGATGGAGGGATGGATTCTGGTGTATCTCCTTGAAACCTGGTGCAGAACTGGGCCCCTTTGAACCGAGAGCTCAGGTGGGATTCACCTCCTGGAGTGTCTCCAGTGTGGGTGGCTTGTGAGCTGTCTTCTCACTGAAGACAAGAGGGATCTAATGAACACCGTCATCAGATTGGGGTGTGAGTCACGGGGCCAGGAGTGGGTGTTTGTTTCAGGATGACACAACTTGCACTGTGAATTCTGCATGGGAGACTTCTCCAGGGACTCTGGGGGATCAAAGGCATTGTTTGTGCTGGTAAATAAAATGGGCCAGGGATTTGCCCTCTTCAGCCTTGAGGGCAAACAGTCTGACTCACACTTGGCATGGTCTGTGAGAGCTCCAGCAGGTCCCTTCACCTGTGGCAGGATGCTTAACAACAAAATAAAGTGGATGCTGTGGCTGGTGCTTGGAACCACACCCAGTCCCAGTTTGGTTTCCAGGGCAGAGGAACCACTGCCCAAACCCTGCTGTCCGCACTGAAGGCACTCAGGTGAATCTTTCCCCTCCTGTCAAATGAACTTCACCACCAGGTGTTGGGCTCAATGAAATAAGAAAACCATATTATGAGTGCCTAGCAAAAGATGCTGAGAGTATGGAAACTCTAGGCAAGATTGAGATGAAAACAAGCTTTGAGATACCAAGCCACAGTTACTGAACAACTGAAAAACAATGGTATAGCCAACTGAAACTAATCCCCTTTGATGAAACAATAGCCCNAGGGTTGTCCAGCCCTGGCGCAGCTGCTCAGGGCAGAGATGGAGTCCCCATTCCTGGAAGGATTTAAAAGCCATGTGGATGTGGCACTTGGGGACGTGGTTTAGTGGTGGCCTTGGCAGTGCTGGGTTAATGGTTGGATTTGATGATCTTGGAGAGCTTTTCCAACCTAAGTGATTCCACGATTCTCTTCTCTCTGGGTGCCAAGGCAGAGCTAAGTGAAGACACATCTGGGAAAACAGGGTTGGGAAGGTGCTGTGGTCCATCAGGGAAACACCTCAAGGAGTGTCTGGTATCAGGGTGGGGAGAGAAGGTACCGGCATGTGACTGGGGGCTCCGTGTGAGGGTGTGGGGAGCACTGGGGAAAGGCTGGAATTACGGCAGGTGTGTGGTGGGGGAATGGCTTCTGGTGTATCTCCCTGCAACCTGGTACAAAACTGGGCCCATCATGGTCTCTGGGGGTGACTGGGATTGGAAATGTCCTGGCTGGTGGGTTTGTAACTGGGAGAACCTCTGAGGCCAAAGCTGCTGTGGTTTTAAAAGGCCAGCTGAGAGGAGAAGGCACCTCCTCCTGGAAGTGGATTCAAGCCAAGGCTGTGGGGAGTCAGAACATTGGGGTGCTCCTACCTCACTTCACATCTGTGTTTTCAAGGACCATCCCCTAACTGTGCCAAGGCCTTTCCCTCCCACTCATAGAGGATTTTCTCAGCCAGATTAAATCTCCTCCAGCACTGCCCCATGCATTTCTGTATGGTAAAGTGCTCTCTGGAGGGTGTACCTGAATGCAGGTCCCCTTGCCCACGCTCAGGATTCATCTCCATGTGTTTTAGTCTGGCTCTGAGGGATGAACAGGGTGTAGATAAATCTGCCACCCATGTGACAGGCAAACCAGACTTCAGGGCCTGTGCAAATAAACACCTTTTTATTTCCACCCGGGGTGGGAAGGCTGCCCTTGACAAGAAGGGACTTAAGGAGCCGTGTAAATACACAATTTTAGGCCCTTTGGATTTATGCAACGGAGCTGGCAAATAGCTGGAGCCATCTCTGGTTGCTCTGGTCAGCAAACAGGGCAGTTGTTATCTCCACAGATGGCCCCCCTGGCCCCCCACGCCTGATATTTGTAATTACAAGCAGGGATTATGCAGGGAGGAGAGGGAATAAAGTATGAAAAACCCAGCAGACAGCAGGGGAGCTTAGGAACACCGGCTGGTTCCTCCTGATGGAGGCAGAGATAGCACCAAGCTCTGTGAGCAGGCTTGGGGTGCATATGTCAAACCTTTAGGGATCCTGATAGAGGGATTAAAGCCGGGAGGAGGGAAGGGGGAAATGTCTGATTAACATTTCTGATGCATGCCCAGGGCTAACATGGTGTGCTAATGAATCCTGGTGTAGTAGCAAAGCTTTCTTAGTGCCCTCTGCCCTGAACAGCCTCACAGGGAAGCTGGACATGGACAGGATTTAATTCCTGCCTTTTCGAGTACAGTTTTGGACCCTTTGACAGGGACCTTGTGGAGACACAGCCTACAACCTCTCCATGTCCTTGGGATGGTGGAGTCAGCAAAGAATCCTCCCAGGGACCAACACCAGGCACCAGACTCCAGCTTCAGGAAAAAACTTTATGTCCTTCTCTCCCCGAAGGAGTGCAGTGGGGATGTCAATCCTCACCCAAACCCTGAGGGTAAAACAAGCACAAACCCCTAGGGAAGCTGAGAGGGGTTCCTGCAATTAGCCAGGAGTGTGCAACTACCCCAGGATTGTAGGGATGTAGGAAAAGGGACTTCCAGGCCTTTCCATGGAATATCTGCCATGGTTGAAGAGGTCATTATGGTCACCTCAAGGAAGAGGACAACAGGAGACCAGACACTGCAGAAACCCAAGGTGGGAAATGCTCCCTTGTCTTCAGGCAAGAAGACATTCCCTTAGGATGCAGACACCTGGGGAATGTCAGTCTTGGCAGAGGATGGGGAGACCAGCCCATCGTGGAGAGCTGCAGCAGGCAGTGCCCCTTTTTGGGCTCCAACACACCTCACTGGGACACACTGCCCTACAGACAGCAGAAAATTCCCTTTTTCCTTCCTTCTCTCTGTTCCCTGTGCCAAGGATTGGGAATTCCTGCCTGACGGGGAATGGAAACAGACAGAAAATGTGGGTGACAACTCTCTGCTACATCTTTTTATCAGAAGGAGAGGGAAAATTTATGGTAAAAGAAAAGGGAGGAGAGAAGGGGAAGACACTGTGTGGGTCCAAACTGTGTTTGCAGTTTCCTGCATTGTCTCTTTTCCTCAAAGCATCCAAACAAGACAACAGGAGCTGATGATTCAATAATGCAGAGCCAGGAGACAATGGGGGGAAGAACAACAACAAAGCGAAGAGGGTTTTAATAACCGTTTATTGAGGCTGTAATTAAATTTTGGTGTCTGTTTGGAAAACAAGAATCTCATTTTGTGCGTGCCCCTGTCTCCCCACCACATCTGCACCCAAGTTTTCTCGTGGGCAATTACTGAGCATGCTGTGAGCTGATTAGCAAATACAGGTGTGGCAGGCAAGGGAAAAGGGAGGAGGAGAGGAGAGGATGGGGAGATTTTTCCAAGTCAGGCACCAGCCCTGTGCAAGTGGGAAGCAGGATCCTGGATACAAGTTGTGGAGCCAGGCTGGCACTTGAGAGAGATGAGGAAAGGAGTGGAGAGGGGCGAAGGTGGGGCTGACCCCTGGTCTCAGTGGTTGCCAGCCAGGCTGATTTGGCTTGGAAGAGGGATTCAGTCCCTGTAGAAAGGCAAAGGGATGCTGAGAGTTGTGACACCAAGGGTGTTACAGTCCACAGACTTTCCATGTGGGCTAAAGAAAGTTTTTTGTGTGGCTAAAGACACTTTTCATAGGCGTAGCTACGTGTGCAATGAAACATAGCAGGGCACGTGCTCCGAGGCTGAGGGCACGCAGTACAGTTATTTATGTCCACAAATCTCCTTCTCCTCTCTTCCACCACGTGGCCTGGTGGGCTCAGGCGGTGTCCCTGCCGTCTCCTCAACCCTGCCAGGGCACTGCTGTCAGGGTGCAGGTGGCACTGGCCACGGCTGTGTCAGGGGCTGTGCCAGCAGCTGCTCCCCTGGCCCTGCGCCGTGTGTTTTCACAGGCTTAGCCTCAGAGGTGGATGCTGTTGCAGGGGGATGAAGAGCACACCAGGAGCACAACCTCCTGCCCACATGGAGAGCCATGGCAGCCCTGGGCTAACACAGCTATGACCATGCAGAAACATGCAGGTGCTCTCCAGCTCACTGTCTCTCCGAGAGAGAATTTCACTTGGAGCTGCTGTTTGCCAGCAGTTGTCCTTCCTCCCCATGCTCTCCCAGCCTGATGAAATTCAAGGAATGACCAAGGTAAAGTCTACCCTAGCTGGACCAGGTTTTCTGGGGGACTAAATCAGCATTATCACCATCACAATCTGCTGCAGGGCTCATTGCCTGATTTCTGCCTGTTCATTAGAAGGCACAGCAGAAACACTGCTCTGGTCACTGCCTCAGAGCCCATCACCTCCTTGCATTAGTTCTGCCTGCTAATTGCCAGGAGCTGGGTGGAGGAGCTGCTTCTGGTCCCTGCCAGAGTTTTCCCCGGGCAGAAGGGCTGCATTCGACCTTCATTTGTATTCTGGAGGCACCACTCACTTAGCAGTATCTCCTGCCATCAATAAACCAATGCAAACAGAGATAAGCCAGATAAAGCGAAAGTAGGTCACTTCTGCAGCACAATGACATCCAGCTCCCTTATTCCTTACGCAGCCTAAAAGTTAACTCTCTCTCCCGTCACGGCGTTTCTTTTCTTTTCTCTTCCTCCTTTTCGCTCGGAGTGGCCAGAGAGCTGGGGCAGGGTGATCAGGCAGGTGTGAAACCCTCCCCACAGCCCTACCACGCACCAGGCTGAGGGCACTTGCAGGGTGTTCAGCTGTGTGGTGGAGGAGCTCATGGAGGGGTTGGTGTCTCTCACAGGTTCTCTAAACTCTGTGTTGCTTTTTTACCAGTTAAAGCACCGGAAAGGTGTTTCCTAGTGATGGTTGAGGGAAGCTGGCTTTGGTCCTCTCAAGAGCTGCTCTCCTTCATGGCATCCCTGCCCACGGCAGGGGGTTGGAACTGGATCATCTTTAAGGGTCTCTTCCAACCCAAACCATTCCATGATCCTGTGAAGGGCACAGATTCTGTCTATGTGGGTCCTGTATTTCCTGCCGTGTCTCTGGAAAGAATGTCACAAACTCTTCCCTCAGTATCAGCTCGTCTTTATGCCTCAATGTTCATTTATCTACCTCTGGTAGTGAGAAAACATTTCATTCCTAATTGTCAATTAGGTCATTGACCTCTTCACTGAGAACCCTAAGAGCTGGTTAGTGTCCAATAAAGCGTTACTCTTGTATCATGAGGTGACAACGGCTTTCTCTTGGTCACCTGAGGCCACGTTTGGGTTGGTAGCACGAGGTGAAGCTTTGTGACCAAGGTACCTCCACCAGACACCTCGGTTATCTATAATTTATTATCAGAAGGCATCAGGGCTATTTATTGGCTGTTACATAGATTTCAAGTGCTGCTATGAAAGCAGAAGAACCTCTGGAGATGCTTCTAAGACCTTCTAGCCCTGCAAAGGAACACAAGCATTATCTCAGTCTTGGATGATCTCCAGGAAACAAGACAAGCAGGGATGATTCAGTGCTCCTTTCTGGAGATTTCTTTAAATGCTCTCTTCATTAGCATAAACACTTATGGGAAATACATTTTAAAATGTCTCGTTTAAGTGTTCGTTCCTACAAAAAGGGGTCCTAAAAGTGACCCTCATCCATCCAAGAAAACAGAAATGACACCGTGGTGTTGGGTACATCACCAGCTTGATCGACAAAATAATTTCTTCTCAGTTCTACCTCTACATCAGGAAAGAAATTCATCGCAAAATAAAAATATAAAATAAATAAATCTCAGAAAGCAGCAGCTGAGTTTGCAGGTATTAACCAAAACATTTGTCTTGCTCTCTGAGGCTTGCTGAAGATTCCAGCTTCTCCCAAAAGACTCTGTCCTGCCTCTCCTAAGCAGTTGCCCCTCTGGTGCCTGAGGAAGGACAGAATACCTACTGAGGAGATGTCTGGAAGCTCTTACCAAGGCTCTGAGACACTTGTGTGTGTCCTGAGATGCCCCTTCTACTCAAATAACCTCGTTTTTTGACCCTTTAAGCACCATCTGCCCTCGTGATACCCACTGTCTGTGTTTCAAAGGCAGAGGGGGAGCAGGAATGCTCTGGTTCTTGTCTCAGAGGGGTGGCATGGAATTTTCTCACCCTTTCCAAGGAGACATGGGGACTGGCACTTCCCACAGGGGAGTGCCTGCAGGACAGGGTGGATCTCAGTATGGATGAACTTTCTGTTCGGGTCTGTTACCCCTTAGAGGAGCCATCCCCGTTTCTGTGTCAGCTGTATTTCTCCTAGAACTGCTCATCCTCCCATTGAATTTGTCTCTTCCAACAGCCTCTGCCCAGGCGGGCTCCTGGGCCAGCAGGAATGCTGTGGAAGCCTGCCTGTAGTCAAAGGCACGGGAGAGAGAGGATGCACCCGGCTTCACATCCCATTCCCTCTGCTCCCTTGGCTTCATGGCTGGGTAGCCACCTGCATGGGAATTACTCAGGTGACCTTTCTGAAGTCTCTCTTGGAGCACCAGGTTCATTTACCAGCAGAGGTGTAAAAGTGTAGGGAGCTGAGACAAGAACCCCTGGAGTTACGTGCCAAATTCTATCCATCCACTCCAATCCCCGCCTCTCATCCCTCATCCAAGCCGGCTGCTCCCACCGTGTTTGCCATTATCAAACTCCCCAGGAGGCAGCAAGGAACTCCTGCCACATCCTGCCACATCCCAGATTTGGTGTTGGATCATCTCTGCATCCACTTCATCTGCTCCTGTTCTCTCCAGGCGTGTTTGGAAATCAGGCTCTGCTGGCAGCACGTGGCACCACACGTGCCCTGGCTTGGCAATGAAACCTCCTCCGGAAGCTCTCCCGTCTTCCTCCTATGTTAATGTGACCCTGCTGGCCTCATTAGCTCTAATTTGTTTGGCCACCAGATTTAGATGAGTATTCCAGTGATAACGCGAGACCTGGGGAGTGCAAGCAGTGCCTAATTAATTAATGCAGTTAAAATTCCTGCCCAGGGTGGCTGCAGAGGAGGAGGACGGTGCTGGAAGGCAGATTTTTTGTGTACCTGGACGCTGTTGGGCACAGCCACAGATTCACAGCTTCTGCAGAGGCTCTGAGCTGGTAAACATCATCTGCAGCCTGATCTGGAGGGAGCGCAAAGAACCACCCCAGAAATCGCCAAGGCAGGGGCAACACCTCAACACTGGCAGGAAAAGCACAGAAATGTAGGGATCGATCCAAGGGGTGATATTGGGTATTGGAGAAATAGGATAGAGGTGAAATGACTCACTGCCCAATTTCTCTGGGGCTCAGGCAAATCACTTTAATGGGCTCTGAGGGGAACTGCCTACAAAGGCTGGTGTCAGGCAGCATCCTGCATGTCAGCACTACACAGGGAATTTGCACCTTCAGGTGAAAATGTGGGTGTGGATGGAGGAGTCTCCAGAGGATGGAATGGTGGCCAGTGCAGATTCTCAACTTTAAAAGAGATTCCCAGTGGAAAAATAGCTTCAAATGCCTCCTCCTTTGCATACCTTTGCTCTCTCACAGTCCCCAGGGTGTCTTGCTTGGAGTCCTCTGATAAATGTGGGGAAAATAAAGCAGAGAGCTGATGTACTGCAGGCCTTTTTTTGGGTGAAGAAAGTCTCTCGGAAATGTTGTTGATCTGTCCTGGATTGCGTTCTTGTGATAAAGGAAATATTCTTCCCTCCTTCCTTCCCTCTGTGTCTTCCTGAGGAGTGGATTAAATCACTGCAGCCCTTGGACGGACAGAGTGGTCCCTCCTGCTCAGTGCAGAGTATTCTGGTTCAGACCTTGCCTGTGGCCACAACATTTACTGGCTCTCTTCCAATCTGAACCCTCTTCCTCCTTTTCTTCCATATTTTCACATTCTTGTTCCCCTTTCTGCCTGAAACAAGAGATGCAAAAGACAATAGGGGACTGTCGTAGCAGCAAGTTGGCTGATTTAACTTGGATTTTATTGCTCCTGAGAAAGATTCAGGCAGTCCCCAGCACTGGTTTGCTTTTATTGAAGGCTGTATTGAAACTTTAGCCAAGTTCTGGGACAGAGGAACTCGAGCCCTTCTTCATCTCCTGCTGTGTAAATAATTTTTTTTTTATCCTAATGGATTAGTGGCTCCTCTAAGAACAACGATGCTTGAAAAGAAAAATGTATGGGAGGCTTCCTACCTCGTATTATCTGTTCCCAAAACACTGAGATTGCTGCGAGCCTTAACTGTATCACAAAACATCATCTCACCCTCGGCCCCACTCCTGTGCTCCTGCTCACTGATTTCATCTGACGTTAAACACTGCTTTGCTTTTGCGAGCTGAGAACAAACCCTCTGTGAGGCTCTTCAGGGAAATTCCTTTCCTCTCCACGAAGCACCGGCCCTGAGTGCCAGGAGAGAAGTAGTTCACTTCTCCCTGCGTGTTTCCTGCGCTGTCTTGGTGGTGGCTGGTTGCAAGAGCAATAAATGGTGTGTACTTCACAAGCTCATGCTCCACTGACAGGATAAGGATCTCATCTTTGTCACAGAGATGGGAATGGCTGCAAGGTTTTGACTGTCAAACCCACCAAGTAAAGACTCAGCTGGGCTCAGATTCTCCCTGTGGTTTTTAATTGGGGAAGGCTGAGATGGGGGTGGTTCAGCCTGGAGAAGAGAAAGGTTTGGGGAGACCTCAGAGCCCCTTCCATTGCCTAAAGGGGCTCCAGGAAATCTGGAGAGTGACTTGGGACAAGGGATGGAGGGACAGGACAAGGGGAAATGGCTTCAACTGCCAGAGGGTAGAGTTAGATGGGATATTGAGAAGAATTTTTTGACTATGAGGGTGGTGAGGCGCTGGCATGGGTTGCCCAGAGAAGCTGTGGCTGCCCCTGGATCCCTGGAAGTGTCCAAGGCCAGGTTGGATGGGTTTTGGAGCAATCTGGGACAGTGGAAGGTGTCCCTGCCCACAGCAGGGGGTGGCACTGGATGATCTTCAAGGCCCCTTTAAATCCAACCCATTCCATGGTTCTGTGATAGTCATTAATCAGTGGCATAATGAAACCTGGAAGTTCCCCAAGAGCCAAATCCCACGATCCTGCTTCCAGCACAGATCCTGCTGTAGTTAAATTAACTTGTATCAAACCAGGCATGCTAACAGCAAGCCATACATCAAGATTATGTCTTCCCTATTAATTAAGTTGAGGTCAAAACCCTTCTGCAACCTCAGCCTCAGCTCTGTTAAGGACTCAAATGCACTTAGACACAAATGGTGCCTGAGCTCTGGAAACACAGCAAGCAATGAGTGCACACGAGCTTTTGTGTGGGTCCAAGCCCTTCATTTTGAGCCCTGGGTGTATTTATTAGGTGTGGCCACAGTGGGCAGGTCTCTGTCCAGTTCATGGGCACATGTGCTGGCTGCAGTTCTTCATCTGCCCCTTTCATACCCGGAGCTCCTTCAAAAGGTTTTCTGTGTAGGTATTTGTGGCCTGTGATGCTGCATAGCTGGCACTGAGTGCTCTAAGGAGATGTTCCCCATCTCTGGGACTCTGGATTTGCTTCTTTTTCCCAGTTTGAGCCCTGACTTTGGCAAGGTTGAGAGCCAGCACTGTGAGGAAAAGCAGACAGAGCACAAGAAGAATGCTCAGCATTTTGCAGGTTGAACATATCCTTAAGTTACTTATGCTCTCTGATATCTCTTTGCACTGTTTGAGCAGGATCCTCACCATCTGGGCAGTATAAAAATACCCCCAAATCCACCCACATCCAGAACCCGAGCGTGGCTGCCTAGTCTGGTACCTTTACACACCTTCTCCCACCTTCTCTGAAGGGCAGAATTCTCTTTTCAGGACACAACAGCAGCCCTTGCTCTCATTAGGTCACACTGCTCATCATTAGCTGTCATCACACAGCATGGGCCAAAGTACAACTCAGCTAAAGCACGACTGACAAAATTGTTGGAGGGTTCATTAGAGCCGATGATCCCGGGGAGATGAGCACCTAAAAAGACACTGAGGTTGAATTCATGAGCTGGTTGTCTAGACTCCTGCTTTAGCTGGAGCAAAACAGGTGCTTCCAGGGCGTGATTAATCTCATTCTAAAGCAGACATCTCAAATAGGTCAGATGACTCATGTCCTGGCAGGGCTTATTTCTCTCTGCAGACTCTAAAGGTGTCTGAAGGTGACCAGTGTGGCTGCAGACAATCAACGTGGTGCGCATCAGACATTAGGTGAGATGAATCCCACCCCCAGAGACAAATCAAAGCAGTGGACTTTGCACGCTGCAAGAAAGAGGTTAAAATTGTCTGTCTGGCCAGTTAAAGCCACTGGAAAGAGTTGTTGAGGGAGGTGAATTTAAAAAGTTGTGTCTGAAGAACAAAACCTTCTTTTGTACCTGTTGTCTGGCAATTATTGCCCCAGGAATTGTATTTTCAGCAAAGATGGAAGGAAAGCTGAGGAAAAGGGTGAAGCAGAGCCAGGAATGCTGGAGGCTGTGCAGAGGCTCCACAGAGGTTGGGCACTTCCCATCTCCACCATGGCCATCAAGGCCCTTCCCGAAGGAAGGGACAGAAGTTCAGGTGGCTCTTTGAGAAGACACAAAGGGCAATAGCCTGGCAAGGTGAGGTGAAGCAGAATGAAACCACTCAGAGGCTGCAAATCCAGCCTCTTTCTCCATGTTCAGTGCTTCTGTCACCCTTCAGCACCACCTTATGTGTGATATGTGTGATATGGGGCTACACCAGGATGGGAGAGAGGAGGGAGAATGTCCTGCCACTCTTGTCCTGTTGAGGCTCACCACTCCTACAAGGGGTGCAAACTCAGGCCTTGAGGTCTGGGACAGCAGAAAGTGCTGCCCAAAAGCACAGTTTGTGTCTGCATTTGGCAGCTTGGATGCATCTCCCTTTCACTGGTTTTCTCAAGAAAGGACCTCGCAATGTCCACACTCTCACTGTGCTCTGGAAAGTCTTGTGCATAGAAGAAGCCTTCCTGTCTGCTGGAGAATTGACCTGTGTGCAGCCAGACCGGTTCCCAGCTCAGCTCCAGGTCTCCTGATGAGCTCCAGCTCTGGCATCCACCGGGGCTCAGCTGTGCTTGGCACGCACGAGGGAGGTGAGATGTTTTGGGACAGGTTTGTTACAACTGTGCGCCACGGCTGCTGCCAGGAAATCAGCTCCAGCGGCTTATCTGACCATATGGGAACCTTCTGGGGTGTCTCCGTGGGACATCCTTGGACTCTTGGCTTTGCAGGACTGCAAATCCCTCCCTCCTGTGGCCTGCAGTGAAAGCTGGCAGAAAGGGGCTGAAGGGTGACTCTTGTACATGTTTGAGACTGGAGAACTTGTAGGATTAAAACCCAAAAGGTGCACCACCAAAATTCACACACTTTAAAGGTGTGAGATTTCACACACTTAAAGGCCTCCCATACAATTTAAAAATATTATAAAAATATATGTATATATATTATATATTTAGCATAATATTTAATTGTTTTAAAAATCAGAATTTCTTCCAGCTCCCATTAGATTTTAGCATCTGGTTCCCTCAGTATGGGGGAGACCTTCCCTGTTTACGTGTGGGGTTACCGAGTGGGATGGCACCAGTCCAGGGGTCCTCCTGTTTCTCTCAACCATTGGCAAAGGAACAAGTAAAAATATTCCCTCTGTCTAACACCTGAGCACCCTCCCCTACAAAGCCCAGCCCTGCTGTTGTCTGGGCACACATCCCTTTTGGAAGAGAGCTTTTAGCTCCTCAGGAGCCTTTTTCTCCCAGAGGGAGGCCCATCCCTCTGAGCGGAGTTGTTATTAGTTAAAGCCTCCTGTTTGATAAGTTTAGACTCACTGTGCTTGGGCTGTGATTGCAATTCATACCGAGCAATCACCGTGTCAGCTGTCACAAAAACAAAACCCTTAATGGATGGACAGGGATGGGCCGTCACCAGAGCTCCAGGCATGGACATTTGCTCAAAGGGAGATGTCACTCTTTGCTTGACGAGACCTAAGTAGTCCCAGGGACTGCTGGTCCTGGTGTGTGAGCACACCCAGGACTTCCCTCAGGCCTTTGCTCTTCCCTGATCCAAGTTACAATTTTTCTGACATGCTCATCAAAATCCTGCGCGGCTCCTTTTCCTGCCACATTTCCACCCCATCCCAACCCTGTCTTGCTGTTTCTTCTCACAGGTTCACTCTGCGTCTGCAGATGAAGGTGAACACATTTTAGGAGCTCCATGTGTGTGCCAAGAAGAAGATTCTTGCTGGTCCCAGGCTGACATGACCAGCCTGTGGTATGAGGACAATGATCTTGTCCTTGTCATGCAGACAGGTTCAAGGCCAGACAAGTCAGGATTGTGAGGATGGAGCCTTCTGAGAGGAAATAGAGGACATAAAGTCACCAATAGTCTGACTGAGGCAGGAGGTGGTGGGTGTTGTTTGCATGGCAGAGCAGCATCACGGAGCTGAACTTCCCTGTCCCTGGTGTGAGGGATGCTGGGAACAGCTCTTCCTCTGGGGGAGGCTGTCATGGAAAAAGAGAAAACTGAGGATTTGGGAGTGTTGAAGCAATTTTAGGAAATCAGATCTTGACTGGAGAGGCTGAAAGCTTAAATACACAGAAAATTAACTTTTAATGGAACTGTTATGTACACGCTGGAAAGGAAAACTTGCTGTGTGGCCAAGGCTGTGCCCATCCCATGGGATGCAGAGTTCCCTCACCCAAAGTGCCTCTAAAGCAGGCATGGGGTAAATTTGATGGTGATGGGCTCCAGACCCCACCATCAAAACCAATCCTTATGCCCAGAATACCTCCAAAGAGGCTGCTCAGCATCTCTCTGCCGTCCCACTCTGCACTGGGTGGGGTGGAAATGCAGAAGGTCCATGGGGGAAAGTTTTGCCAGGTATGGGGTGGTGTAGTGTGAAAGATGACATTTGCTGGCCTCAAACTGGCTGTCACACCCACAGAAAGGAGATTGCACCTTCCAAGCAGGGCTGCTCTCTTCCCTGGAGGGGGATTGGTCTGCCAAGGTCACCAATGAAGCAAAAATTGGGAGAACTCATTGGTATTGCCAAGTTGGTTGTTTTGCCCTAATACTTCAGTTAATGAGGTCATTGTTTTGTTTGGGAATGGGGCTTGGGGAGGCTTTGCAGCATCCCCAGACTGCACTGCAAGTGTTCCTGTGAGTTTTATACCCATCCCTTCCTCCTCACCGTGTGCAGCAGACAGTTTCTCAGACAAGAATTTGTTCCAATTTGTAGGGACTTATCGCTACTTTTAGTCCAAAAGACTTAATTCAGACCTAATTGTTGCTCAGGGGAGCTGATAATTCAGAGTTGTTACCTCAGGTGACACCTCCCTATTTGAAATCAGGGTGTCCACTGAAAAGCCACCACCCTAGAGCTGACCTTCTCCCTGAAGGATACTGAGGGCTGGGAATGTCTGTGAGTCGAGGGCTGTCAGTCAGGTTTCAGAGCCAAGAAGATGCTGCCCTCCCTCTGCAGCTGGGAAGTCGGGATGGTGTGAGAAAAGTGACTTCACTGAAGTTTCAGAGCAGAGTCAGGAATAGAAGCGATGTCCCTTGGCCCTTTTTGGGATGAATCATCCCTGTAAATCCGCTTGCCTTGGCTGATCTGGTAAATATAGGGTGTGAGAAAGGGTGATTAAGTGACTTATCTGAAGTCACATGTGGCATTTATGGGATTTGGACACAATCCTAAACTGGCTCCACTGCTTTAACTCCGAAGCTTTCCCTGCTATAGCTGTGACCCTGAAAGCATGCAAACACCATCATGTATTACAGCAGCAAAGAATAAATTCACAGCCAGCCCAGAAAATCAGCTCCCTAAGGAAATACAAGATTAATTCCATACGGGAGAAGATGCAATCTAAAGCACCCTGTTAATTAATTATTATTATTATCTTAACCAACCCAAGTATGGAGTCAGGGACACAAGTAAGGTTACAGATTTTGACAGATGCAGACTGATTTCTTAGAGCATCCACACCAGGCAGAGCAGCTAATCCCTTTCACAAAGGTGCAAATTGTTAATCTGATTTGCATGCTTGGCTGGCTGCTTTTGTCCCACCACTAGGCAACAAACAGGAGGGGCTGGAAAAGCTGGAATCATTCAGCAGGAATATGATAGTTGGACTTGATGATCCTAGAGGTCTTTTCCAAGCTGAATGACTCAATGATTCTGTGATTAGGAGATTGGGAAGTCACTGGAGTTTGAGGAATAAATGAGAAGTTGCGACTTGGCTGCCACCTGAAATTAATTTTTGATTGACTTTGGAAGGCGTCTCTCTGGGGCTGGTTTCTGTCTTCCGAAACAACGCAAACCAAAAAGGCTGGAAGGAGGTAGGTGGGGCTGGGGAGAGAAGGAATGAAATTAAACCAAGAACAGCTCTTAATTAAGGCCTAGGAGCACATCTGAAGATCCTGACAGGTGGTAGCTGGCTTTAGTACCTCGCGAGTGAACTCATTAAACACCAGCCTCCCTTTGCATTTTTAATATCTGTGAGGAAGGTGGTTGAGTCCTTTCTCCAAGGAAAACAAATATGTTTAGTATTAAATTATATTTAAAGCAGTGCTAAAATTGGGACTGGAGCGCCGTCCTGTTGAGCCAAAAGGCACAGATCAATCTGATAAACAATGATTTATAATGAACTAAACTTTTTTTCCCCTCTTAGCATCTTTCTTATTGCTGATGAAAGTTGGTCTCTCGTTTTATCTTTTAGTCTTAGGCAAGTGATTGTGTGGTCAGATTATGCACTGCATCAACCAAATCTCCACCCCAAGAGCTCAAACAGGGAGCTCACAAAGAGACAACTTCAGAGAGGCACTAAATGTGGGTGTCTCAGTCTGTGACCCCAGCCTTAGCCTTGATATCAAAACTGTAGATGTTTACAAATGAGCTTTTCCCTTCAGGCTCCTCCAATAACCAGTCAAATGTGACTTTCTGCCTTTTGGGGTAAAATCCTACTGGTTTTGTTGTGTAATTTCAGGGCGAACTCCCCTGACCCAGCTGCCAGTGGAGGACTTGGACCTAGTTGGATTTGGGAGCAAGAAGTGACATAACAAAGCCTGGGTGAGCCAAGGTGGGCAGATCCTTTGGAAGTCAAAGCTCCATCAAGTGGAGACACCTTGATGTCTGTTTTTCAAACTGGGGAGAACTTGGCAAACACCATGAAGTGCTCACCCAGTCCCTGGGATTTCCCCCTGCCCCATCCTCACGCAGCCCCAGCTGCGGCAGCACAGAATGGGGCAAACATCTCCATTGATTTGCCCGGTGCTGGAGGTCACTTGCAAAGCTGAGAATTGAACCAAGTTAAATTCCCAAGCCACGAACTTTCTTTCCTTCCCCAGGAAGATCCAGAGGTGATGTCTTTGTGTGATACAGCAATTAATCCTGCCTGATGCCCGGCTACCACAGCAAGTTTGATGGCTGCAGTTGGTGACACTTAGTTACCCAGAAGTGCTATCAGCTCTGTAACACAATTTGCAAGAAGTCACCATTAATTAATGCTAAGTTATGAAGCACTTCTAGGGAAAGTGACACACCAAATCGACATCAGTGCAAGAGGAGTTCATTATGGCTAATGTTACGACAATAAAAGACAGAGGAATTAATGATGAATTTCAATGTTAAGTATCACTTTTCCCATGCTTTAATGCGTTGTCTCAGGAGCGGGGGGGTGCTTGGAGAGGAGCTGGGAAGGGACAGCATCATTTAGCTTGGGAAAAAAATAACCCCAAACCATTCTCCAGCTTGTCTGTGTACAGAATGTCTGAGCTGTGCTCTGTACAGTCACAGTCACCTCTGGGTGTCACACCCCCTACTGATCCTCACCCCTGTAAACACACTCTGAAGTGCTCCCTCACACTCCATAACTCCCAGGAATCCCTCACAGGTCTGCATGTGGAGCAGGTTTGACATTAACAGATCTGCCACCAACTTCCAGCCTTGTTTTGATGGATTAACTCCTCACCATCTACTCAAACGCCGTCCTGTCCATCCCGCCCCACTGCAGACACACCCATCTTTCTCCCTGTCCCTCCTCTTCCCTCTTGCCTTTCCCCTCCAAAATCTTTGCCAGATCTTTTGTTTTTTGCTAAATTCTGGTTTGGTTGTTTGTGAATCTTCTGGAATGAGTGAAAACCTGAGGAGGAAGATGGTGACTTTAGGGGTTTTATTAATTTTTCTCAAATCTGTTCTCAGTTGGATTCACAGGGCAGCGTGAACTCTCAGAAAAAAACCTCTCAAACATTGTACTGAAGAAATGAAAAGTTTACATCTTCACATTGATTTAAAAGATAAAGGAAATCACCTGAAGAGCTGAGAATTGACTAACAAATTATTGCAGGGTGTATCCACATAAATAACTACACTGAAAACCTCTGAGGGTTTCTTATGGCACGAAGAACTCCAAAGAAATTAGTCCCAGGGATTAAAACATCCCAAAATGATAAAGTCGTGTTGTTTTATTTTAAGGAAGAAGATGTTGGGGATCTTGCATTTGAAATTCTGGCTAAAACAATCTTACTTTGATCACTGCTACCCCGAAATTGCAAACCTGCATGAGACTGTAGTAGAAACTCTCCTGCAATGGGCTGTGGAGCCAAGTCAGGGCAATTCCCTCAGTTAATCAATACACAAAGTGCTGCTGAGGTTCTGATCTCAGGCAAAGCATCACACGCTCCCCTCATCACAGAGCCCTGCCAGATCAAACCCAGGAATTCAACAGGAAACCCACTCCAGCACTGCAGAGCTGCACTTCTGAGACAAAACAACGTTAGTGCTGAAGTGTTTGATGGTGGCAGCCTGACTGAGCAACAAACACACTCCTGTCCTGGGAACAGGCCCTAAAAATAATAATAAAAATCCAATTTGCGGGAAGCTGGGAAGATCAGATTGGAAACAAGGAGTTGGTTTGAAATGGACCAATGCTCAGATGCCTCACTTCTGCTGGATCCCAAGAGCAGAAACCATGACCTTGTTTCCTTGTCTTTGCCCCAAGGACACATAGCCAGAAGCTTGGAGGTGAGGGATTGTAATGGCCCTCAGGAGGAGAGCCTGAAAGAGAAAAGTATTTTCATCTGCATTGTTCCAAATCCAGTGAGATATGAAGAAACCTTCTTTCTCAAATTATCTGAAAGAGAATGGAAGTGTTTGTCAAACTGGATTAAGGCTGGAAGCTCAATGACATATCAGGATAGTGATTTACCCAGGTGAATCTGGGAAAGTATTTTCCTCCTTTGACTCTGTTTTTCCTCCTTTTCCTTGGTATTTGAGATCCAGAATTCTTTTTTCATAAGGACAGGGACATAAATAAATTCATCTTCTCCTCTCTTTCGATGCCATGTGGCCCTACCCACCTGTTCCCAGGTGTATCCCTTGGAAGCATGGTCTGAAGCTCTGTTGTCCCTTCCAAGATGCCTTTACACCCCAACAACTTCCTTCTCAGCCTCGCCCTGCCACCAATTGACACCCCAGCTGATGAAATGCCTGAATATTTTGGTTTTTGCCCGCTCTGAGACCTCTTCACTCCACTTTCCTGTCACCTGGACACGCTTCACTTTGGGTGCCGTCCTGCCCCGTGTGCTGCTGTCCCCTGCTCATCCCTGCATCCCCCCTGCCCACACGTGCACGCTGCTACAGTGGCAATGAGATGGAGATTATAGCCACTAATTGCACACAAACAAGTGATTAGGGGGACAATTGCAAAGCACACCCCACCCTTGCACTAATTCTTCATTCCCTGCATGGAGCAATGCCCTTTTGTTTCCCTGGATAAGTCCCTAATGATGTTTGGGGGCATCCAAAGAACACGGTGGCACCAGGGTGAGCTCATTAATGAGATTAGCCGAGTTTTAATTTAGATGAAAAACAGGCAAGGCAGGGAACAAGGCCTGTTATTATTTTGCATTATAAAAGATGGGTTTGGGAAGCAGGGAGGCGTGGAGGCAGCTGGATGAGGGCTGGGCTGGGGACCTTATGGAGGGAATGGCAGCAGATGTCCTGGTGAGTCATTCTATATTCCTATCCTAGACTTGTTGACCATCATATACCTTTAGGCTGAGGTGAGACAGTAAATTTCTGCTTTATTTCTTTTGAGTGGAGCTGTGATTTGACTTGGTTTCCCCAAGAAGTTGCCGGGTGTGGCTGTGAAGCTGGTCTGGGTGCCCAGTGGGATGCTCCTGGTTTTGAGCTGAGGGAATTACTGGGGGACGTTTGTCTTCATGGCTGGGCAGTGACCACTCTGTGCCTGCAGCCTTTTTTTTTCCTCCCAAGGCTTTAGTGGTAATCCTGATCCCTGTGGCTCGTTTGACAGAGGTGAGATAATGAGCTGTTGCCTCACCATGAGTTTAAAATGAGCCAGAACCTCTCCCTGCCTATTTCCCTAATGCAGCCAAATTTCTTCTCCTAAGCCAGCACTGAGGAGCATCTCCAGAGAGAGTCTGAATGCCACATCGACAGAATCTGTCATATTTCCTGCCGTGAGGGAGGGTCTCTGAAGTGCCTGTGGCCAGGGAAGTTGCCTTTACCTGCAGCCTGCCCACTCCAGGACCTCCATGCCAGGATATCCGAGGTTGCACTGGCCAGCCAAACCTGGTGCATGGGGTCCTGGAGCAGGAAAGAAGCTGTGACTCTTCAGGACTCTTCCTTTAATAAGTATTCCGTTAATGAAGAAGGCAAGTTCTTCTGCTTTCCTCTCTCTGCTGAAACACAACTCAGCTTCCCAAAACAATCACTCATGACTCGTTTCCCATCTCCCCGCACTGTCCCTGTGCTGCCTCATTAGCTGTGGGCATCCCTACCCCCACCACAGATCTGGAATGGGTTTATTAACCCACTTTGTCCCTTTGCTTTGCAGTACTGAGACTTTGGACACCAAGGGAAAAGTCTAAGCTGTGCCAAGCTCTTCCCATTTGGCTTTCTGAGCAGCTCACGATACTTGGAGCAAAGAAAAAAAAATAAACACTTTGTAGGGGTAGAGTGGAACATTTGAGAGATCCACTGGAATCAAAACTCCTGGAAAACGCAGGAGAAAGAGAGAGACAGACATATCAAGCAATACTTTAGCTGCACTTGCAAACTGTGGATGCCAGCAGAAAATGGAAGGCAGGAGGTGACTCCATTTCTGTCAATTGCTGGTTGTGAATTACTTGAGACTTTTAATGGTTTGCAGTTAGTCCAGGCAGAAGAGTCCAACTACAAAACATCAAGAGAGAAATCTGAAGAGCCCTTCACTCTTGAGCAGAAAATGAAACCTGGGAGGGAGAGATGAAGTGTTGCTTCTTTTTCCTGACACGAGAAAGGACAAAGAAGAACAGTAAAATAGGGAAAAGATGATGATTTTCTCTAAAGATGAACAAGTTCTGTCCCCTTTGACTCCACGAGGCTACATGAACCACAGCATTGCTTCAATAACCCCGGACCACAGAGCCAGGACAGTCCTTTGGGGCTGACATTAATTTTAAATAAGCCTCTGTCTCCGTGCCTCTCACCTTACAGACACATTGCTGTTTACAAACTCGATTTCTTTTCTTTTTGAGCTTTTTTTTTACAGGAATGGGGCTGTGGGAAGGGGTATCCAGTGTGCTGGGAGGTGTCTGTCTCCACTGGCAGGGAGGGCTGTAAAGGGCGAGTCAGATAACGGGGTCACTGTGGATCTGGAGACAAAGGCACGAAGTGCAGTGCATTGATTTTTGTGTCTGTGCTTGTTAATGGCACCTCCATGAGCATGATGACTCTGGCCTTTGCTCGTGCCATCTCTCCGATGATATAATATTGCTTGCCTGGAATAAGGAATAAGATCCTCTGTGAGAGTTATTGATGAAGAAATGAAGTTCCAAGGAGGTTCAGCAGTGTTTCTGATGACCCTTTAACCTCCCCCCTGGCCCCCCCTCCAAAACTCTGTGTTGGAAAAGCCATAAAGGATTTTTCTGTATTTTTGATAGAAGAGATGAGAATCGCACAGGGCCCGTGCCTTAGCTCCAAAATCATCCACCTGCAGAATGGCAGGGAATAAACATAATTTGTAGCTCGAGTTCCTCTCATCTTTATGCAGACCCATCCTCTCCTATAATGGAGACCTTTCTCTGGCACAGCTGGGCAAATCTGAACTAAATCTCAGCAGGGAAATTTCTTTATCTCATCCAACACCAGCTGCAGCCTGAGGGGGGCTGTGCTCGCCCTCAGCACCTGGGTGGGTGCTTTGCACCTCGGCAGCTTCCCCTGAACCTTTGGGCCACCAGCCTCCCAGTGTCTCTTCCAGTCTCGCTTCTGGATACATCCTTCTCTCTAGAGCTGGGATAACTGGACAAAAGCATCTCCTTTCTCTTATCCCAAGTTCTCTCTGCACTCCAAATTCCATTTGTAGGTGTATTTGGGTGTGCCGACCCTTATCCTGGTCTTTGCACATTTAAGAGACACGGCTGCCAGAACCCCAGGTTCAGCGCATTTGCCCAGAAACTCAGTCAGAGGCTGCCAGCTGCTGTGCAGAGGTTGTTTATTCTAATGTTATCTACAGCTGCAGTGTCCTGCACAGCCACAGGTCCACCTGGGAGCCGAAGTACCCTGGTCCTGCCCCCTGGATGGGNAAAGGCAGTGCCCTCTGGGGTACTCAGCTCGACTCCTGGACCCCCATTTCTGGGTGTCCGATCCCCTAAATTAGATAGAGGTATGTCGTGGGTTCCGACATTTGGGGAGGGGTGGCTTCGGTGGTTGTGGATGAGCAGCTGCTTCTTTGCAGTTTGCTACGGTGGGCAAAAGCCCTTCCATGATTTTAGCAACGTTTAAGCCGTGAACCGTTTCAGTCTCTCACAAGAGATGGACTTTTCCAAAACTCATGGAGAACCTCAAGTGAGCTGGCACCCATTCAACCTGAGCAGCCAGTCCTGAAATACACTTCTTGGCAGCCAAAGCATTTTTTGGATCACACATTAAGGGGAAGAAGAATCTGTGCTGCCAGGGGATGATGTGGGGAGCGCTCACACCCCCCTGACCACTTGCTGATGGCAATGGTGCAGGAGAGAAACATGAAGCAGGGAGAAAAATCAAGCACATGTATCCCTCTATCAGTATGTGCTTGTTATTGTCATCACTGCCTTTCTTGTGAGTATTTCAAGACTTGTTCTTTTGTCCTGAAGTTCCCTGTGACTCAAGGATAATCCTTGCATTAGAAGAAAAAAACCCTGCTATTTTCTTTTTTTCAAATTGACAGAGATTTTTAAGCTTTATCCATGATTCATGGTCTGCCCTGCTCTGTCTCTAGAAGCCAGAAAATATTTGTCCTAGAGTAGCCTAATGGTGAAAATCCAGGATGCAAATAAAAGAAGCCCATATTATCACTTTGAATCTTTATTTAGTCAATTTTAAGCCAGTCTTTTGATGTTGAGGGACCTGGCCCTTAGTTTGGGATGCTGGCCAGGATGTCGGAGGTGGAGCTGGCAGATGGCCTGTTGGCTCTGCTGGCTGCAGACTGACCTGTCACGCCAGGTCAGGGACAGCAAAACACACCCAGGCTGCCTGATGTGGCTTGGGAAAATTCAGCAGGGAACACTGCTGGGGTTTTAAGAGACAGAGAAAAGGGATAAAGACAGCAGGGAGAAGATGCTTCTGTCGAAGATACCTACATAGCAGCTCTGCTTTAATAGCATTAATTGATGTTTGACTTCAGTGAGAGCAGAAGGATAAATGAATGAGCTGTAGAAAGAATGATCCTTGCTGGAGCTGCCTGGTAGGGAGAGACAGGGAAAGCACGAAGGTTAAAAGTCTAATGACAAGCATCCTTAATGATTGCTTCTCCTGTATTCCCTCTGGGTAACATTTCCTGAGTCTAAATTGTCTTAAAACCACTCTAACATGGCTGAAACATTTCTAAATATAATTCAGCTCAACTAATGCTAAAGAATATAATGGAATTTCAGGAAAGAGAATCAAGCACAGTAAGTTTTTTAACCATTACATGTCTTTCAGAGCAGGCCAAATGGTGCATGAATTTGGGTAAATAAAGGAGAAAAACCCTTTTTCTTTGTGTCAGCTGGAAGTTCACCTGTCTGCAGCAGCACACAGGCTCCCTGCAGACTGTGTCTCCATGGATCCATGGAGAGTGTGAACCCCTGTGCTGTGGCAATAACAGAAACCCCATCTATAATCCTGGGGAAAAAAATCAAGGCAGCTTGCTGAAGCAACACTGAGAGTTGTCACAGATGGTGATTTTTCAGTGCTGGGCAAACAGATCTGTCTGTTGGTAGCCACAGGTGTACAGGGGAGGCAGCATCACCCCTTCTCCAGCAGCCCGAGCTCACCGGCTGCTCCAAAGTGATGTGGAGAGGCTGCAGAAAATGGCTTAAAAGCACAATTAACTTTCTGTAACAATAGCCTCTTTATTCTTCATTATGAAAAGGCCTGAAAGGGAATTTGTTTTCCAAGATAGATGTGAAATGAAGCTCTATCAGAACGAGTAACCTTGCAAGCCAGACACAATAGGCGGTATCTACCCATCGCTTCCTCCCTGGCCCTCCCCAGGCAGTGCACAGCAGCTCGCTGTAAGCCTGGTTTTGTCTGCTCCCCCTGCTTATAAATTACACTCATTAATAATATTTTCATTTCTTGGGAGAGCAATAAAATAATAAATGTGCCTCTGCAGTTCCTGCCCTGCTCGGGGCCGGGCTCCGGCATCTCCTGGGCAGGAAGGTCAGAGCGCTGGGATGGACTCATGCTGCTGGGTGAGAGGCTCTTTGAGCTGCCACCTTCAGGTGATGCCGCTCTCTCCCTTCCCTGACCTCCCCATGTCCAGCCCCAGAGCTGGGCTGTAACTTAAAGAGACTCACAAATAGCACAGACTTAGGGTGCGAGAACAAAATCCACCCGACAGACCTATCTGTGCATTTTCACTGCAGTATCTGAGCACTTAATGCAGGGAGTGGCCAATTTTTGAGCTTTGGCTCAATTTTTCTGTAGCAGATGTGAGGGAAGACACCTGAGACAGCTTCCCCTGTCCTTGAGGGACTTCAGACCCCAACCTGCCTGTAAGCATTGCTACTCGGGTCTGTTTGCATTATTCTACCAACAAATGTGAGCAGCTGCTTTTGGTATCATGGAAATGTTTTCCTTATTTCCCTTTGGAAAGCCTAGAAGTGAGAACAAAACTGGAATGAGAAGGATATGGGAGACTGAGAATTGGGATTGCTAATTGTTATGTGGGTTTCAGAACAAAGAAATAAAATTCACTGCAAACATATGGGGAAAAAACCAAGAAAACCTTCCCCAAAATTAACCAACTCCCAGATAATGTCAGCCAAGAAAAGCCGATAACAGAAAGGGGGCAGAGGACCCTTAGGCACAAAATCCAGTGGGGGACACTCCAAGCACCAAAACTGGGTGCTGGGTGCTATTTGCAGAGCAACCAAAGGCTGTGGGTGCCTCACAGAAAGGGTTTGCTTAGGAATTAAGGCAGGCAAAGCAGGAGGAGAGGATTTGTTTTCCCAAGCTTTGTCAGAGAGTCGGTAGCAGGACCGAGATGAGAACTGTGCTTCTGTTGGCAGCAGGACACTGGACACACCTCCCTGGGGAGCAGGAGCGGGTGGTGGCAGGTGATCCAACTCCAGGCATTCCAAGTAAGGGGCTCAGTGGAATTTAAAGGGAAGGACATGGTAAAGATGCTGTGTTCCCCCATGTCAAATTGATCAGGAAAAGGTTTTTGGGGAACTCGTTGCTCTTATAAGGCAGGAAAGGGTCACACCTTTTGACTGCAGTATAACAGGATCTGGCTGCTGACTCCCTGACGTCTGAGGATCTTTTCAGAGGTCTGACCTGTCTAGAGATCAGTAAAAAATAAGGTTTGCTCAGATCTGAGACTGCTCTCTCCAAGTGTGCTCAGTCCCCTGAAGGCAGTGGTGCTGAAATGAGGGATGCGGCTCCAGGCACATCTGGGGGCACAGCTGGAGCTCTGTAGCCAAGGACAGCCCAGGGCTGGGGCAGCCAGATGGGGATGAGCAGGAGAACAGGACAGAGCTCACTGGAGCTGTTCCTAAAGCAGCCAGCTAAAGAGGGCCAGAGCCCTGCTCTGTTTACAGCACTGGTTTTGACCAAAATCTGCTGAGCACTGTCACATACCATATCTTGAGGGATAACCCAGGCTAGGAGCATCCCATCAGCTGGGATGGGCAAGGCTGCCTGATTCTGGTGTGGGGGAAAGCAGATTAGTCATAGGGATGAGAGCTGTGCTCCCCGGCCCAGGAGATGATCCCTGGCCTGTTTTATTTGGGAGCACAGCCCCAGTGTGACAATGTCTGTGCACCAGCCCTGGCAAGTCAGCAGTCAGGTCACTCTGCCTGAGTGACTGCTCAGCTCAAATGACTGCTGGCTGTCCAGGGCATGTATTCCTAGAGCAAGGAGGACTTATTAAATCCTCCCAAAGCCCATGGGTGCTCAGATCCATCTTCTCTGGGCACAGAAATAAATCCCTGCTCCCTCCTGCGGGTAATTACTTGCCTGCTCAGGCTCCTTGTACATGCGTGTGCAGTTGTGATTTGCATGTGGCCGAGGCTGTCAGTCCTCCCTGTGACTGTGCAGGTAAAACCAGCAGGGAAACACTGGCTGTGGCTGTCTTCAGGCTGGGTTCCAGCTTCTCCAGAGGCAGCTGCTCTCTGTCAAGGCTCAGGAACAGCCTCAGAGCAAGAGGTGATGCAGGCAAGAGGGTAGGACTGAACTGGTGATCCCCAGCCAAGAGGTAAAAGCATCTGCAGGACTTTAAATGGCAAGGGGGATATCTCAGAGGATAGAGAGGAGGAAAAAGCAGGTAAAAAAGCATGGGGAACTACAAGATTTATTCAGCTGAGGCTGTGGTGGGATTCAGGCAGGATTCTCACATATTAGCATATCTAGAACCCTGGTTAGTGGATATTTATAGTTTCTTCCTTAAAGCTGAGCTAAACTAAGTAAGGAATTATAAAGGTGTATGGATTTACCTAAACCACATGCTGAGATGTTGCCCTGTGGAAGAAAATTATGATTCCTACTCGCCTTGTAAAGATCATGGGCTTTCTTACAAATTGTTTCTGCAGTGACCACAGCAAACCAAGAGCCGTCCCTATAGCCAGCCCTGCAGGGTGTGATGGGGAAGCTGTCCTGGATTCAGGGATTGATATCTGAAGCAGGAGGGCCCCACCAACACCTTTGTAATCTGTGCCAAGGCAGGGAGAATTGCTGTCATCTTCAAGCTGTCTTGGAGATAAACTGAGTGGGTTTATTATAAACCTCCCGTGTGACAGAAATATTGCAGGAAGCGTCTCTCCCCTCTGAAGAACAGGCACGCATAACTTGGTGGGGCAGCTCTTCTTTCCAGGACCTCAGGGTTGCCACAGGTCTTCCCAGTGCTCCAACCTTACCCTGGCCTGGTGGGAGATGTTCCTTGGGCAGCTTGTGGACATCCCACCCCCTGCTTTTCTCTTTGCTGCTCCAAAGTGGCCTGAGGTGCTCGCTGGGCTTCATCATTTCTGTTTGCTGGGCCCAGTGCGAGTGCTCACCCAGCTTCAGGACCAACACATCCAATCTGTTTTGCTGTCCCACCACCTCCCAAATTTCCCAAGTGGAAACGACCACAAAAGCTTTCCCTGCTTCAGATACCAAGCGTGAGCCAGAAAGGATCTCCCTGGGGACAGGACGGAGAAGAACAAGCGTGACGTTTACAGGGAAAAGCATCCAAGACGAGTTGTCCCAGCTGCTCCCACCACCCCTCTGCAGAGCCAGGTGATGTTTCCCGTAAGGTCACCCAAGCTGCAGTTTCACAGGCACTATGAACAGGCTCGCCAGGCTCCCTCCTGCTACGGCAACATATGGTGGTGGGAGGGTGATTGACTGGTACAATGTGATTTTCAATAAAATGTCTTGCAGACAGAAGAGTTCCAGGTGACTAGAAGTAAGCAATCATCGTGCCAATCTCTCAGCAAAAAAGGGTCACGCGTTGAGTACGGCAACTTGAGGGAATAAGGCAGCTTTTTATAGCGAGTAATATCTCTTCTGACAGTGCAAGTGAACTGCTTCAAACCACACTTGGCTGGGAATGTGCGAAGATGAATGGGTTTGTCTCTCAGTAAGTATTACCAGGAGCACTAGGAAGGATGAGAAATGGTCTGTAAAGTAAGCAATAGCTGAAAATCCTCTTCTTTCCTGACCTTATTGTAAAGAATCCTTTAGCAGCGCAGGGAGGAAAAAAAAGAAGTGTAACAAGGTGTCCCTGAGGAGAGAGAAAAATCCACCCTAAAGGGAAACCTGGAAGCTTTTAGTAAGGAGTGTTAAGGATTAGGTGTGATGAGCTGTAGTATCATAGTCCACACTGGCAGCAGTCTCACCTTTCCCTCCTGTTTACCTCATGCTTTGGTGCTGGACTGAGGCTTGGCTGGGTCTGGGAGAATGGTGTGAAAGGTATTTGTCCCTCTAGGAAGAGAGAGCTGGAGATAACTGCCTAAATAAATAAAACAGGTGCAGGGGGGTCTTTTATCCCTTTTTTTTTTTTTTTTCAAGCCTGTTCAAGGTTACACTGAGAAACTGAAGCCATGTGGGGAAGTGCCCACAGATTCCTGCAGCTTCACAGTCTGACCCACTGCTGGTCATTGCGTCTTAGCATGGTTCAGAACTGGGAGATGGGGAGGTTTTCCTGATCTTTCATAACCTGGAGTTCAAACTAATGGTGCCTTCAGGATTTCAGGGAAGTGTTGGCTTCTTCACAGGTCTGGGGGGACTGGAGAGAGAGGCACGTGAAAATGCTTGTTTGAATTGGGATGTGTTTATTTAAGGGAATGATGCACTCTGCCTCGTGTCTTCCCAGGGGCGACTTTGTAAGGATTGGAAAGCATGAGAGGACCCACCTTTACTCTACAAAAGGTTTTGTTCCCAGACTGGCACCTTTCACGAAATCAGGACTGGGAGCTGTGTTTCTCCACAGCACTCAGGCACCCTGAGTGCCAAACCCATTGTTCTTCCTCAGCCCCAACACCTGCAGAGTAATTAACCCCGCTGTGAGTCCCCACCTGTAACCAGCCCTCTTTGGAAAAGCCATCAACACCTCTCCCAAGAACATTTTCCTTTTGTGTATGGGACTGTCACAAGACCTCTCCCTTGCATTAGTGTGTTTGTATTCCCAGTATTTTTTGAGAGTTTTCCGGGGGAAAGCCCTTCTAGCACACCTAAACATGCATTATTAATGTACAGAGTTTACTAATTATTGTCTTGATGCAAACTGGCTGACTCAGTCTGCTCGTAGGGAAAAAACAACTTTGGTGATGTTATTTTTCGGGATTAAGCAAGAGGGGAAAAAAGTGTGTGAGAGAGGAATTAGAGACACCTCCGAACAAAAAGTCGTGTGTCTTGTACTGTGCCTGCCTGAGCATATGGTCTTTTATGGGATTCCAGGCCCTGTCAACTCAGAAAGCAAATCTTCCCTCTCTGCTTAGGCTGAGAGTGAGTCTGCTCATCTCTGACCCTGTCACCCAGGCATCTGGCAGGAATGATGAACTCTCTATCTCCCTGTGTTAAACCTGAGGTTATTGGTTGTTGTGGTTCTGTTATTATTTGTTTTTCCCTAGGGGGAAGAAGGGAGCAGGGATATAACTAAAAGAAGCGATAACCAGATGTTTGGTATTTCCATTCCAGCTCAGGCTTTGCTCAGATGGAGCTTCCCCGCTGATTTAATCAGAGAAACAGTCCCTTCCACCCTCATCTCCAAAACCAGCTCCAGCAGTTGTGGGTCTGCTTGTTTCCTTCTCCACAAGTGCATCCCAGATGTGCCCTTGTTCTGCACACAGAGGCAGAACATCTGTGCTGGAACAAGGAAGGAGAAATGATGATGTTGTTGGGTTGTCTTGCATGCTGAGATCCTTTCAAATGTATAGGGCAAGGGAAATTTTGTGGGTCTAAATTAGGGGCTGAAGGACTTGGAAAGGCAGGAATCACTCATGGTTCTCAAACCTGATCAAGCAGATCCTTTTCCTTTTTGTCAAGACAGTGAGCCTAGGACATGATGCCCTTCTTGTCCCATCCCAGTGCTTGGATGATGAGGACGATGCTGAAAGTGGTGGTCTGAAATCCAGAAATCAGGGATGTGGCAGCAGTCAGGGGGATGTGCAGAGCTGCAGGCATGAAAATTGGCACATGAAGGGTCAACCAGAATTCATGGCTGTGCGTTTTTGCCTCCCACAGAGGTGTGGCCAAACTCCTTCTTGTCACTTCCACACGGGTTCCAACCGCTCTCTTTCAATCCTTCATTATCCGAGCCACACGTCACCAAAACTTCCTGCAAGCTCCCAGTATTATAAATTATATAGATTATTATTATAAATTTCTACTCCACATGAACAAAGCCCGGGTGGACATTTGAAGAGTTAATGATTCATTTTTCTCTGGCATAATTGATGTTTACTCCATTTTTTTTAGTTTGAGATACAAAAATGCCTAGAAGGCATATGGGACTTTAGGATCTCCTTTATACCCTTAATTCCTGAAGATCATTACAATCAAGGAGACTTTAAATCCCCAGATAAGTCCCAGAAAAGGGATGATGAATAGATAAGAAGCAGCAGTGTATCGCAATAATATTCATCCATAAATCTACCAGGGTACTTAGAGTGAAGGGAAGAGCTTGCAAAATAAAAGTGAGGTGGGAGGAGGGGTGGGCATTCGGCCCAACACAAAAGTGTGAGCAGTACCCTGTGGATGAATCACACTTTTCTCATCAAAAACAAGCAGTCCCATGACACCAGAAGGGGAGTTTGGTTTCCAGAAGAGCTGCGTGACTTCATTTGGGGTGAACCAAACACTTCTTTATCAGTCTCTCCTCTCCCCAATTGCTCCTTCTCCTTAAAACCTGTAAGATGCTTCGTGATATTTGGATAAATTCAGCCAGGGTGTTTCACAGCTCTTTGAAAGGAAGATGCAGAGACAACCGAGAAATTATCCCTTAAAAAACCAGAGATTTAAGGCTTCCCTGACTCTTTTTCACCCCCCTCCCTTTAAGGGAGTTTGGAAACACGGGTTTAGGGGAGTTTAGGAACACTGGTTGTCTTCCAGGATGAAAACAGGCAGCACTCTCAAACCCAGGCATCTCACATTAAGGCATTGGGCATTTCCTTGGTCTCTCTGAAGCTCCTGGGTGGGAAATTAAGACCAGGCCTTGGAGGAGTGTGTGCTGCCCACTGGGTCTGATTTACAGAGATGCTGCAGAATGGACGACAAGAATACCTTCTTTATTTTGCCTCCTGGAGCTCTCAGACCCAGAAAAAGAGATTTTGCAGCAGTAGATTTGTCTCTTGGCTGTGCCTTCCTTGAGTGAGGCCGTTCTTTAGGGAGAAAGGCTGAGTTTCCTCAGGGATCACACAGCACTGACTAAAGTGAAACGCCATCATGTTTCTCTGCTATAATCTGGGATTTCAGGCACAGGAAAAGCGGTGCCACCCTATTGTTTTGCCTGATAAAATACTGGAGTCAGAAGTCAGCTCATTGCAAAATAAATCAGTAAGGAAACCCAACAGGAGAGTTTGGCTCATTGTGATTCCATGTTTTTTTTTCCTGTCTCATATTGGAAAGCCTGATTTTCCCAAGGGGCAAAGACTTATTTGCTTCAGCAAAATCTGTATGACACTGTGTGTATGAAGTCCAAATCAGCTCTGTCTGTCTATCCCATTAACACCTTTCTTTTCCACTGTTTTTGGTGAAACAAAAATGACCTTTCAAATCAAAGACTTCTGAAGCCTATTACAGCAAGCTTTCACTTTTCAAAATTATTTCAGCTTCATAATAAGGACTGTTTTTTCCTTCCTCAATCTTCTGCTTCCTGCTCAGCACAAGGAATAATGTTGTCTCAACTTCCCGCACCCTTTCAAAAAATTTTATTGTATTAGGTTTTTCCTTTCCAAGTCTTCCCTCAAACTGTTTCTGGTGTTGGAAACAGTTAAATAAATAAAAAAAAACAACAAGAAAAACAACCAACCAGCCAAGAAAGTGAAATTAAAGTTTGCTAATTGAGAACTTCTGCAAAAATGGAGATGTTTAAAAACTTTAAGTGTTGCAAAATATAAAATGGGAGAAAGAACATGAAGAAAAGCTAAAGAAAATAAACAAAATGCTTAAATTGTTTGAAGTGTTTTTTAAGAACAAATGTTTCCCACTATCAACACTGAAAACAATGGAAAGACATCTGAACTTTTCTTCTGGTAATTACATTCTTATCATCAATGTGGGGCACTGATAAATATTCTGGCACCGCCTTCCTGGTCTATAATGGGAAGCATTAACTCAGCATAAACTCCAGCAAGTTGTCTGAATTCACCAAAACCTTCTCAATACAATCTGGAGGGACCAACTTTCCCCTGGGTAAGACCTCCATCCTTCTATTTCCCAAACTCCTGTGAATGTGTCTGCAAAGGTGGCAAAGAATCTCTTAGAAAAAGTTAAGAAAACCAAGTAAAACTAAAGGAGGAGCCCACTGGCACTGATGGACATGTGCACTGTTAGCACCCTGTAATTTATAATTTACAGGTTTCTGTGAATTTGACACGATTCTAGAACTGTTGTTGTAAGCTAGAGGGGGAGAAAATGGCTGAATCCAAACTGAAATAATTATTTGTGGGAGTCAGAAAATGAGCGTGTCAGTTGTTTGAAGAGAGCCTCAGAAGCATGAAATATAGATCACCAACGCTCTGTAGCTGTGAGCGAGCTGTCCCCGCAGTGTTCTGTCAGAATGCTGCTGCAGGAGATCCTTGAAATCTTTTCTTTCCAAGAGGCTACAACAGCTTCAAACCCTTTGCTGGCACGTCCAAGCTCAGGATGCAAACCTTTGCCTGAGGAAGTTGTTTCCCAGGGAGGTTGTGGATGGTCCATCCGTGGAAGAGTCCAAGGCCGGGTTGGACGGAGCTTAGTGGATAGTGGGAGGTGTCCCTGCTCATGGCAGGGGGTGGGACTGGATAATCTTTGAGGTCCCTTTCTGCCACGCTGACCGATTCCTTGCCCGAGCCTGGCCGGCGGCAGTGAGATCCAATGCCCGCAGAGCCGACAGGAGGGCTCTGGAGCCTTGAGTTCCCGCATCCACAGGGGCTGAGTGGAAGCTCCGCAGGGAGCTGCGTGGCAAACGGCTTCTTACAGCAAGCAAAGCCAGGAGATGTTACGGAGCAACGGCAGAGGCGAGAAGCAGAGAGCCAGACTGCTTGTGGCTATAAACCCGAGCTTTATTTCTTGTCCCTCACGGGACAGAGGAAACGCGGCACGAGCGGGAGCCGACAAGACAGCCCACGTCAAGGGTGGAACAAAAGTTTTTAAGGGCAGTCAAACAAGGGAAGGAACAGAGGAGATAACCAACCAGGGAATGACAAAGGATGACAGCTGACCACTCAGGGAACAAGGGAGGAGGAACAAACTTGGAACACCAAATCCGAAACAGAACCCTTAAGATCTTTCTAGAAAATAATTGCATAGTACATGAACTTATTCTAAAACATGAACCGGGGAAACCAATCATGAACCAAGGAAGGGAGAAAGGTCTGGAAACAGGGTGGAGATGAGGTGTGAGTGGCATCCCGTGGGCGTGGATGTCAAACCTCTGCATCTCCCCCAGGTTCCTCCTCAAGAGTGGAGTCCTGGGCAGAGAAGTTCACCCACTGGGTGTCACTCACCTTAAAGGAAAAGGGCTGGACCACCGCCACACCTTTCAACCTAAAATATTCAGCAATTCCATGATTCTCAGTCAGGATCAGAGGTAGGGAAGGTGGAGAATCTGGCCTGGACTGCAGGTATGCATGGAAAGCCCAGGATATAACTTTCAACCTTTTCAATTCCTCTGTTTTTGGACTGAGAAGCAGCTCTGTATCCTTTGCTTTAGACTCCCAGCGTGTGGGAAGCAGGTATGGGCTTGTGCCCAGGGCACGTTGACACCATCACTCCCATTCCCAGGTCACTGAGTCACTTTAATGCTGCCTGGGCAGTTGCATAACACTGAGCCCCCTAAATCTGTGGGATCGTTGACTTTTTCACACGGAGCTGAGAGGTGCCATTCTGCTGAGGGTTGGGCTGGAAACCAAACGTGGGCAGAAGAGCTTTGCAGGCCTTGTCCGGGAACTCTCTCCTTAATTCTTCTTCTGGAGGCAGAGTCATCTTCACAGCAGCTGACCTTAAAAGTGGGAGCCTTGGTGGGGAGTTTTCAACTTTATTAATCACTGCAATAGCATAAATGCCATGGCCTGGTTTTCAGCAGTGAGGATATGAAGCATCTGTAGGTGGCACTTTTCCCAGGGAAATGAGGATGCTGCCTGTTCTCTCTGGCTGCCTCTGTCCCAGCCACGTATCACAGGGGCTGCTTTCTGAAGGGTTCTTTACATGAGGATTCATTGCTCTGTGCTCAAATGAATATTTAGGTCAGGCTTCTGCTAATAAACCAGAAAGAGTTTTTTGTTTCCCAGCTGTTAATTTAAAAGGTAACACCAGCAAAGAGCACTGAAAGAAGAGGTGAAATTTATTCCCTCAGGCTGGTTGGGAGAAATTTGGTCACTGGATTCGAGGGGGGTAAAATATTTCACACAAGAACTTAAGGGAACAGAAGAAGATTCCCAGTCACTGCATTCTTTTTTCAGACATGACCCCTGATTCAGAACGGAGACAAGAAATTTTAACCATTGTGGGCCATGGGCTGTGAGCCTTCCTGCTGAGCCATTTAAAGAGCTGCCTCTGCTGATACCTTTTATTTCTGCAAATTCCCAACCATTCCAGTTGCTGTTTCATTTCTAGAGGATCTCTAAAACTAAAGTTATCTTCCAGTCATTACCAGGGGGAGATGCTCTCAAGCCACAAACTTAAAAGCAAGAGACAACCACTCCATAACCCAAACCCCAAGCCATTGATTTCTGCAAGAGTTATCACAGAAGAATCCCAGCACTTAACAAAGAGATTAGGAACTAATGAGGAAAAAAAATATCAATCACAATGCAAGTCAAAACACGGTACTTTCGCTTTCCAAAGAACTGAGAAGAAGATTAACTTTCCAGCAGAACTTTCTTTGTGTCAAAGGAGAGCTCCTGACCCAAATGTCTATTGACGTCTTCCTCTTTGTTGGCAAAACAGAGATCATCACTTCAGGGAGCCCGTGCTGCTGAAATGAATATAACAAATTACCATGAAAAAAAATGGAGTCTCTCAATGGCTTTGGACAGCAAACTGCCGGGGCTTGATCTTAAACCTCAATAATGTTTCCAAAATGAGCTTCCATGGCAGGGCTCTGTCGGCAGGGCTGCAGCTGTGGAGAGCTGGGGGCTGAGTTAATCACCAAGAAGGGATTCAAAGAGCCACCAGGAGCAGAGATTTTTGTCTCCTGGGTCAGCACAGGCGGTCTCACAGTGAGGACCCATTAGTGATGCAGCAAGACATTGCATGGTAATGACTCTGAGCCCTCTGCAAAGCTGTAAAGCACTGGTAAGTGTTTGTGTGTGGCAGAAATCTTGCGCCTCAGAGGAGAAATTAAGGGTTTTTCCTTCTGCTTGGTGCAAAGAGAGGTGAAATGAGCTTCAGTTGCATTCAGTGGTCAACACTGAGAAGTGGCTGTCCTGATGTGAAATCATATCTCGGATGTTGCACGTGTGAGAGGTTCTGGCAAGTTCAGGTGTGTTTGAACCAACTGAATCAAATGTGGAGAAAAGTCCTGGTTGAGACTGTGGGAGCTGCTCTTCACACACAAAGCAAAAGAGTAGTACACCCCTAAGACTGAACTTTAAGTCAGTCAGGCAAAAAAGGTTTATAGATGAAGAGGAAAGGAAAATCACTTTGCTTTTTTTGTGTTAATGGAGACCTGAGGTCCAGCTTTCCAAGCCCTTAGAGAAACCTGAAATTTGATTCTCAAAGCAGTTCAATCCATACCACCTGTGAGACAAACCTTCCTGGTCATAAATACGGAGTAATTTGAAAAATTTTTCCTCCGGGTGATTTGTTCAGGGACAGTGGTATTTGTGCAGCATCAGACCTCGTGAATTCTTTCACTTCCTTACCAAATTGAAAGGATTCACAAGTGAAGTGAGTCCTACTCCTTAGTTCTGTCCATAAACCAAAGGAGGATTCCACGAGGTTTCCCATTATCATCGTCAAGCGGTGTCAGGACTGCACACAGGTATTGGGATTGCTAATTTGCCATCGTTAAATCCACCAGCCCACTGCAAACCTATAAACTACAAGTCTCCCTTAGAATCTGGTTGTTCTCCAGATGCACTTGGTCAGGCCAGATCTGGGCTGGAAATGTCATGTTCTGTAATTAATGGCTCATTAAGGGACTGAACCCCCCCAGAGAAAACCAGCTGCTCTTCCTACACCATGCACTAACCCCAACCCTAAAGACAGACATGGCATTAAAGTTACTTTGCTCACAAGGAGCAATGATCAAATTTTCCCTTTAAACTGAGAAAAGACTTGGAAGAATGGAGTTGTATGAGACTGGCATAAACATCATCTGATGGAGCTGAACCTCAACCCGTGATGGGTATTTGGGGTTGACCCTTGTTGATTTGCAGGGCTGTGATGGTCTGGCTGATGGCTACCTGCCTTTATTTCCATTTATTGTGTTCTTCTAGCACAGTTTCAACTCCTTTTCCTGATGAGGAAGAATCCTGGTGTAGCTCTGAGAATTTGCCTGAGTGGTTGTAAAATTTTGCATTTCCTGATGAATTTTGAAAAACCCCGTCAATCCCTGTCCTGTCCTCTTGTTTCTGATTCTCACTTCACAATAAATGCAGGATGAAACCAGAGGAAGCAGCAGCCCCTGGAGTGGTTTAGAAACCTTTAACCAAGAGGAAAGGTTAATGGAGTAGAGTTAATGCAGTGGAGTTTATTTTTAATAGAAAAGAAGAGACTTTGAGATGACTTGGCAGAAATCTTCAGCCTTAGGAAGGAAAAAGATGATAGTGGGTCGTTTTCTCTCTGATGTCATGGTTAATAAACTCAGGATATAATTTAAAGCTGAGATTATTTGGGAGATGTGCCACGTCAGGCAAAGGGAAGGAGATACAAGCAGTGAGTTTCTAATAACTCAAAACCTCCTCCACACTTGGGTTAACAGTCCTCTGGATTCTCAGGTTTGTTTGTTATCCAGTAAAATCCACAAACACTGACCTTGATTCTTCACATAGCTGCATTAATAAATTGTTGGAGAAAGACAACTCTGTAATTATGCCAGAGAACCTTTCTGCAGGTAGGTGAGTGCGTGGTGCTCAAGACGAAACAAGGTTCCACACGTTAACATTTTTGTGGATATATTATGCTTTTATGTTTTCCTGTGGCTTGGATTTTTTTGCTTGGTAAACAGTGGGAATGTGGAACGCCTCAAAACACGGACAGCATCAGCTGTTGGTTCGTAAACATTTACAGAGAGCTTGGATGGCAGAGACTGAATAAGCACAAAGCTTTTTCTCGACCCAGCTAATGAATTTGTAACTTCTGGAATCTTTTTCTTTTTTTTTTTTATGTGCCCTCCATTCAATCAATTTGCAATTAACTCCAGCCCTGACACTTCTGGCTGTTTGAGCCAGCAGTACATCTGTGTGCTGGAACCCAGTCTGCTGGACAGCAACCACATGAAAAATTGCTGCTTTTCGGAAGATAATTTGGGAGAACACTGGGGCCTCTTCATGGCTTGGAATGGATGAAAATCGTATCCTGTCTCAGGGACCTCATTCCCTGAGCCATCCCCCTGGAAGCTGGGTGGGAAAACCTCCCCTGAAGTGCATTAGCAGTTCCCTCAACACTTAATGTGAGCTCTGTGGGTCTGAAGTGGGGCCTGGTGGCATCACCGTGCTTCAAGCCACGCTGCTCATTAGGTAATCTCAAGAGGTGACGCAAAGCTTTGGAAGCTAAATTAGCCCTTAATTAAGAGAACTTAAAGAAATGTAAGAGCTCTTAGCTAGCTGCTCTTACCACTCAAGCCATGATTAAAATGCTGCATCTAGCACTCGACAGCCCTGTGCAGGATTGGTGCCAGCTGGCTGGGAAGCAGCTTTGTGGAGGAGGAGCTGGGGGTTTTTGGCAGCACACGAGTCAGCAGGGCATCCTCGTGGCAAACTGTACTCAGGGAAGTGCTCCCCAGGAGGTCCAGGGAAGGGACTCCTCACCTCTGTGCAGCAGTCGTGGCACTGCTTCTGGAATGCCGTGTCCTGTTCTGCACTGCCCAAAACAACAAAGCCTGGAGCATTCAGGAGTGAGCCCTGCAAAGTGTCCCCAAGAGGTTCAGGACCCTGGAGCACGTGGTGTGGGAATGGCTGAGAGCTGGGTGTGCCCAGCATGTGCAAGAGAAGGCTTGGTGCCATCTTGTTGCCATCTGCAATATCCAGTGTGGCCCTGGAAGAACCAGAGGTGATGCACACGGGAAACTCTTATTGGATGTCAAGGCAAAACAAAGTCACCCTGTGACTGCTGAATCACTGGAATGGGCTTTCCAGAGAGGTTGTTGGCTCTCCATCCTTGGACACATTCAAAACTCGGGTAGACAGGCTCTGAGCAATCTGATCTATTTGGCCCTGCTTGAGCATGGGCTCTTTTCCAGCCTGTTTATTTATTTTATTTTATTTTATTTTATTTTATTTTATTTTATTTTATTTTATTTTATTTTATTTATATTATATTATATTATATTATATTATATTATATTATATTATGGTCTAAAATTGACTGCTGTCTCATGTAACAGGTTTCTCCTTTTATCAGCTGACAGAGCTCTCAGGTGAGGTTATCCTAACCTGCATCAGTGAAATTGAATGGACTTAATCAGTATATCTTTACTAAAAAAAATGTATTTTTGTCTGCAACAAGCCAAGAAATGAGAGAATTGATTCTTCCTGGAGAGGTTGTAACCTTCAGCAGAGTGTGAATAAAGAAAATCTGGGGGAAGAGATCTCTGGATCTAGAAGATGACTGCTCTCGACAGACTCTGATATTTAATTTTTTTTCACTCTCTTAAATCAGGCCAGCTCTTGCCTGGGGCTCTTTTTGAGTCGTAGCATACAAATTGCTTTGGGGGCAACCATACCATGGAATTTCTGCCATGGGGAACACACGGAATGATAATAAAGGCAGTGACTGGAGGCAGGGAGATTCTGAGTCCGTGGCTCCCAGGCTTCGAGCAGGGCCTCCAAGCTTGCAGCAGCCTGGCACTGCAGAAGGAGCAGACAGACCCGGAGCTATCAGATTGAAAACTGTGCTGTTCCATGAGTGATACGAGCATAAGATGGGCTGTAGAGGGTCAGACAAAGCTTGCTGCCTCCAGAAATGGCTAACAGCAGATGCCTGGGGAACGGTGCAAGCACGCGGCAGCACAGAGCAATGCCTCTCCAATATGTTCTGCGTGTCTCCAGCAGGTGGAGGAGGGGGCTGAGAATTGCTGTTATCTTTGTCTTTAGAAGCCCTTGATTTGACTTCTCCTCTGTGAGTTGTTTTTTGCAGTTCCTGGGAGTACCTGGGCTTTGCTACAGGCCATGTGGATGAGCTTTGCTTCTGGTCAGCCCCAAAATGCCACAGGACAAACCCTGGGTTTGGTATTAGGAGTTCATGAATCTTTACCTTCTCTTCATCTTCTTCATGCGGGTCCAGCAATGCTCAGGAGATTGTATTGACTGGAGTTTGATCCAAGCACCAAGCTGGAGATCGTGGAATCACAGAATGGTTGGAGTTGGGAGGGACTTTGGAGATCATCTCATTCCAATTCCAGTTCCAAGAGACACCTTCCACTATCCCACGTTGCTCCAAGCCCCGTCCAACCTGGCCTTGGACATTTCCAGGGATGGAACATGAATGTTCATGAGGGCCCATGAAGGTTCCATGATTCATGAAGGTCCACCTGAGGTTGCTCCTGAGCTCAGCCAGGAGTCTGGAAGGTGCCCTCAACCCCATTTCGAGCTGTGGCACAGCCTGGGGGCTGAGAAAAATTGTAAATCACAGAGGGAACAACTGAAAGTGGACTGTCAAGAGTTGGCAAAATTTGGGCTGACATCAGCCCTTCTGGAGCTAAGATACCATCCCCTAGGGAGAGGAAAACAGGGAAGGCAAGGCTGCGAGAGGTCTTGGAAGCTGGACCTGACTTCACTGCAGTGAATAGGCCCCTGCCACTGTTGTGGTTATTCCTCTCAACATTTTTTTTTTGTCCCTGCTGCTGTTTAAAATGCAGAGAAAGGGACTCGCCAGCTCCTGTTCCCAGTGTGAGTGCACTTGCTGTCTTATTCCGTGTTTCCAGAGCGAGTGCATAATGATGGACCAGGGTTCAGCTCATTGAGAGTTTGTTACAGAGTTGGAGCCATTATTATGAAATTACCAAATAAAACATACATTTTCATTCCCATTGGTAATAAAAATTATCGAAGTACCTCTCCCGGGACAATTATAATGAGATAATGCAGAACTCCTGACTGATTCCAGTGGCTGTAAAAAAAAATAAAATCAAAGAGCATTCAACAAAACATTAGTGTATGCCTTGGCTCCAATCACTTCCCTGTCTCATGGGGTAATGAAGTTATCAAATTAGTTTTAAAAAGGTGAAACTTCCATTTTTCAGCCCATCTGACAGGTTCTCCCCTGAATAATGTCATTACAATGAGGTGCACAGGACAGCATGAGCCTTTATTGCTTTTGGTCTAGACACTACAGGACATTAAGAAATTTTGCCCTCTTGTCTCCACGGTGTAATGTTTATACTCAGAGTGTCCAGGCCAATCAAGTGATAAAGAACAGGGGTTTAGGTTTTAGGGTTTTTTTTTTCTCCCTTCTGCACACCCAAAACATAAATACAACCGTATGTTCCAGCCTGCATTTGCAGAAATGAAACATAAATGGCCTACTGGGTTATAGAGCTCATCTGTTTCCCATTACTGCTCTGCAGCAAATTACATTCTTTCCAAAGAGCGATGCCGGCGTGGACAGCCTAACAGCCTCCTTTCCTGGGGATCCAGGATGGAGGTCATGAAACATATTCAGTGCTGCTCTAACAACCGGTTTGTCAGCCTGGCATGAGCAGAAACCCTGCCCTGAGATGCTCCGGTGACATTGGAGAGAGCAAAACGCTCTGAGAAGATGCTTCAGCCATCTCTGGAAGAGCTCCCCGCCTTCATCGAGCGTTGAGAGTTAGCAGGACACCGGCGCTCCGAATTCAGGCACTCCAGTCACGTTCCAAAGGCAGGGCTTTGCCCCAGGGCTGATGCCTCCCACAGTGTTGAGTAAGAGGAATATTTTTCATTTTTCAAGCTTTGCCGTCTCTCCGTTTGTCGGGAAGTGAACCCCGAACTTTCAGGAGCGAGAGCATCATCTCCTGCGGTTCCCAGGTGAACGGCTCAGTGACCTCCCCGAGAGCAGGAGCACATCCTGCACCCTGCACAGGTCAGCGGGGAGTGATTTACATACCCCTGGAGCAGCGAACAGAGGCACTCGGAGCCCCTTTCGGGAGCAGGGATGGTCTCAGAGCCCGGCCCGAGCCGGCTGTGACAGCCCAGGTAACACCCCGCTCTGAAAAATGGAAACGGGCAGCAAAGCTGAGCAGCCTCTGCGTCCTCCCGAACGACCTGTCAATGCATCAGCGCTGGACACACCCCCCGCCGTGATTCCAGCCACAGAGCTGTCTAATTTCCTTTGTAAAAGAGCCCCACAGGCAACAAATGCACACGCAGAGCAACTTCTGTATTTACCTTGACACTACATGAGTCACAGCGCTCGCCTCTTGCCGAGCAGCCGTATACATTATCGTCACTTTGGCATCTTGGTTGCTGCTCTCTCCTATTCTCCTTCTGTTCAGCAGAGCAGAGAGGTTGTTTAGGGTCCCCCCCAGCCCCCTCATGCCTGCACTCCTTCCCTGAAAACCATTACCCAGAATTCCAGCTTTCCTTGAAGCAGCACTGAACAAGCTGTGCTGTGTTTTCCCCCCTCCAGGCTTTTTTTTTTTTTTTTTTTTTTTTTTTTTTTTTTTTTTTTTTTTTCTTTTAGCAATTCTTGCAGGAAGGAGTAATTTATCCAGAATTAAAACATCTGGTTATCGTGCTCCCCCGGTAAGTCAGCAGTGAAATAAGAGGAGAAACGAAGTGCCTGGCTGTCTCCATCATGGGAGAGGAGGAACATAACCCATGTCTCCACAGAGCCACAAGGTGACAGCTGACTGTGGGGCTCTGTGGAGTGGCCAGGCTTTGGGAGCAGAGGCAGCAGACACACACAGAGCTTGCTGAGGCTAAAAGTAGAAGGAGAAAGTGATAATTTTGTTTTGAACCTTGCATTTCTTAAAGATCATCCAGTTCCACCCCTGCCATGTGCAGGGAAACCTTCCACTATCCCAAGCTGCTCCAAAATCCATCCAACCTAGCCTTGAACACTTCCAGGGATCCAGGGGCAGCCACAGCTTCTCTGGGCAACCTGTGCCAGAGCTTCACCACCCTCACAGTAGAGACTTTTTTTCCTAATATCCAATCTAAGCCAACTCTTGTTCATTTTGAAGCTTTTCTCCCTTGTTCTGTCACTCCAGGCTCTTGTAAATAGTCTCTCTCCATCCTTGTTGTCAACTTGTTTCTCTTGTCCAGGCTGAACAACCCCAATTCTCTCAGCCTAATTCTGTAACTCAGCTGCACGGACAGAGTACCTGGAGAAAGTGCCAAGATGCTGATGGGGGGCTTTACAGTGAAATCACTTTTCCAAATCTCCCCAGATTCTATTTCTCCCCTTTGCTCAGGAACCCAGACATGGGAGAAGGCAGCACCGCCTCATTCTCCCTTCCTGAGGATTTCCCAGCTTCAGTCAGGTGGGCAGGAAGAAACACCACTTCCCAGTGGAAACAGTTCCTTTTGCACCAATCTTCCTTTACAGGCGATGAACAATTCTCCCCATGCCTTTGCACAAATATTGCCACTATTGCAGAATGGCCTCTCCAGAAGGATTAAGAGGAAAAGCCATGGCTTGGGAGTCTGGGCAGAGGAATTAGGGCAGCTCTGGTGAATGTGTGACCTTCCATTAATTGTTAATGCAAATTCGAAATTACCACTGTTGTGAGTGGTGCAGGATGCTTGGATCACCCAGGAATGGCTTTTGTTATGGATACAACAGCCAACCCAAAAGGCAGCCATGAGGAAAGGCAGAGATTCCGTGAGTTGTGTGCTGTCAATGGCTGTGTGGCCAGCAGGTCTCCTGGGACCACCACCAGCCAAATCCTGAGCTTTCCCTGTGCTCCATCTGGTTTTCCTGGTGCTCTGCTCCCTGTTTCCTTCCTTTGAGAGCTCTCATGCTTTTCCTAACATCACAGTAAGCATTGCTCTGACCCCAAAACCTGTGTTCACCCTGCGAATGAGGTTCCAGTACTGCAGAGCACCGGGAGCCAGTCTGGACCAGGAGTCTGTCCCGAGAAAGACAAATTTTCTGATAAATGATACAGAATTGCTGGAATTTGAGCTCTGTAGAGAAGGTGAAGTATTTTAGTCTTGAAATGGTGCTGCCTTCGACAATAACTTGAGTGTGGATGGTTGTGAGAAAGCTCCAGCAGTGTGAATGCTGAAAGCATGGGTGCAGAGAGATTTCTCAGTTTTCTGCCAGTGTCTGTGAGAAAGCTTTGCTTTCTCACGGACGTTACGGGAAAACAGTTGAGAGATTTTGTAAACTATGGCACTGTTATTGATACCAAAGAGAAAATACCCGAAGTAAGTGTTATTTGGTTCAGCCAATCCCTCTGAGGGGTGGCTGGTCAGTGAACCAATGACCTTATGCCAGTCCAGCGTGCTAAGGTATATAAGCGAATTTGTAAGTTAATAAAGCGTCGGTTTTTATATCACAATAAGCCGTCCATGTCGCTTTCTCCTCGGTCTCTGCCCGCGAGCGACACAGCAGCTCCTTCTTCTGGCACTGCATGGTGCCTTTGTCAGGGACAAAGCAGGATAGCACAGCAGAGATAAATTTACAAATAGTACCGTGTGCTGTCAGGTGAGGGGGTGTGTCCAGGGGAGAGCTCAGCTCCTCCACCTGAGACCCAAGGACGCGCCTGTTGGATGTGTTCGGTACGGACTGGGACGGTGCTGCCGCATCTGGTGCTGGCCTGTGGAGTAACCTTGAGCAAGTCACTGCACCCCTCCACTCCTTCCCTCTCCTCCCAGCTCTGCTCTGATTAGTTAGGGAAGGAACTTTCCATTCCGGAGTGTGTGCACCCAGTGCTCATCACGCCGGCGCATCCTCAGGCTACCGCGCACAAATAATGAAGAGCAATAATAACTGGTTGCCAATCAGCACAGGATCAGGTTGGCTGTTTCCAAATCAGTTGGAAATTGTTTTTCTCTTGCTTTGAATAATGTGACGGGAATATGTAAGAAGAAGTCTTGTTTCTTTTTTTTTTTTTTTTTTTTTTTTTTTAATTTTGCTTTTTTGGCTGGCAGCGCTGGCAGCTAAATCAGCCTTTATCAGCATTCCAAAATATGATTAATGCTAATCTTGACCTTTCCAAAGTTCCATGCCAGGCAGTTGATGATGCTTCTGTGTTGAAAAGAATCAAACAGAAGGTGTTTCTATCCACAATGAAGTGTTCTTTTTTAATGAATGATTTGCTTACCAGGAAATCCAAGAATTCTTTTGCACTGTCTTTTTATTTTTTACAAACCTGGGGGAGTTTAATCATTTGGAGTGGATTGGAAGCATAAATGTATTTATGAATTCCTCATCTCTTTTCCCCCTTTCTCTAAAGTCAGAACATGAACTCTATTAGCTTATTACTTTAGGTCAGAGATCATTTATTTTTTACCTTTCCAAGGAAAACACCTGGGTTATCAAGAAAATGAATGTATCAAATCAGTCAACATTGTGATATCTGGTGTCAGCTGTTTGAGAGACTCCCAACAACAAGCAAAGAGTGCATCTGCAAAATGTGAAGCAGTAAAGTTGTCCAGCTTCCAAAAAGGAAAATATAGAATAGTTTTCTACAACTTGAGTCAGGTGTAGGGATCTGACCCTGGACCCTCCAGGATGGTGACAAACTTTCCATTCTCTTCTTCTGTGGGTAAAGCAGAAAATCCTAAACACCTCCCCAGACTCACATAAACACCATGAAAATGCTCCAGCCATTGCTCTGAAAACCTGCCAGAGCCTGAAGTTTTGTCAGGTCCTTCCAGAAGTTTCAAGTCCAAGGTCAGAGAACAGTGGAATGAAGATCATGGAGGGCAAAGTGCTTAACAGCCAGCAATTGAGGGATCATTGGATATTTTGCCTAATTAATTCACAAATGCAGCATATTAAGGTGACCAAAATCTTCTGCTACCAAAAGGGTCACATGGATTCATTAAGTTCTTTGAGAGCCACAGACTGGAGGTATGAAAGAACTGTAAAATATATTTCTTATTTGTCATTATTCGTAATTCAGGCCACTTATCTGCAATCACATTTCTCCTGGCTACTTGTGTTCCCTGTGATGGGGATGTCTCAGGCCATTAGTGACTAACCCTCTGAGTAATTAGGCTGTGAAAAACTAATGGCAGGATTTATTATTTTTATTATTATTTGCTACTTTCCACTCTGTTGTACTAATTCCATTTGGTATTGGTCTGTTTTCATGGAGAACATGGCTCATTCATATAAAATCTTTTTTTTTGGTTGTTGTTCAAAATGCCTTTCATCATGTGATTTAACAGACCATGAAACATCTTAACGTTGGTTTTTAAATTTTCAGCCCAGTGCCAATATTTTGATGACATGAATAGGTTCCTTGCATCACCCCTGGAATACTTATATGAAGTCACTGTATCATCTTCTCCTTTTTCAGCTGTCCTTTGTGTCCTTTCCTCATCGTCCTCCTGCGATGCAGAACAATTTCTGTGCTAGAGGTCTCACTGATGGGCTTCTTCCACCCTAAATGTCACTCTTGGACACACCTCTGGTGAGAATTCCTGCTGCTTCCATGAGAAGCCCCTGACTCCAGCCCACCCTGCATAAAGATGCTGATTTTTCTATCTGATTTTCTTGTCCTCAGTGACTGCCAGCTGGCCAGGACCCTCACAGCCTCCTGCAGTCCTTTGCATTTCGTTTAAAACCAGATTTATTTCACCAGGCCCTGCTCCATGTCACCCTCAGCATCCCATGGGGCAGGTGATGAGGAGAGCAGGGGATTCCTGCTCAGGGAACAAATCCTGCTGTGGATTACAGCTGTGAATGTGGGCAGTGCTGCAGCCATGGAATCACGGAATCATGGAATCATGGAATGGTTTGGGTTGGGAGGGACCTCAAAGNTCCCATTCCTCCTGACAAACACTAAAGGATTTGAAGACCAGATTTGCTCTCTGTCTCTACACCTTTATTTTAAAACCGGTCCCTTGCATTTTCCATTCCCCTCACGAATCCCTGACTCTGC
>VXAD01007409.1:455643-501821 GCA_013399195.1 Dicrurus megarhynchus
GGCAGCCACAGCTTCTCTGGGCACTCTGTGCCAGGGCCTCCCCACCCTCACAGGGAAGAATTTCTTCCTAATATCTAAATCTCTCCTCTTTCAGTCTAAAAACATTTCACTTTCTCCTATCACAGAGGAAAATGTCACTCTACCTCTGTTTTATGACCCCCCATAAAGTATTGGAAGGATGCAATGAGGTCTCTCCTCTCCTCTCCTCTCCTCTCCTCTCCTCTCCNACTCTGCTCATTTATCTGCAACTTGCTGAAAAAAACCATTTTTTTTCCCCCCACCGCAAAAAGCTGTTGTCAAAAACTTCAAATCATCTCATCCATCAAGCGCCGTGTGCAGGGGACGGGTGTGTGACATGTCCAGCTGACAGATCCATGCTCCTGGAGGCGTAGCTCCAAGGTTAGTTGGGCTCCTTGGGGTTTGTCTGGACTGATACCGAGCACAGACACCAACCACACGCTCCCCCAGGGCACGTCCACACTTCCCTTTTTCTTGATTTGGGGAACTAAATAATGGGCACAGCAAAAATGCTTTGGTAGCTGTGGAAAAAAAAAAAAAAAGGCCATTCCACCAGGGCTCTTGCCCTGAAGCAACTTTGAAACCCTCACCCTGGGATTTGTGGGGGAAATGGGTTCCTTCTGACAGCCCAGTCCATGCCTCAATACCTCCTCCTCACCCCATTTGTTGTATGAATTTATTTCTCCCCACAAAGGAAGGCTGGAACACCTGGGCTGTCTCTGCTTTCCTGTTTTTGCATGTTCTGCTGGCTCATCTGAGAGCTAAACCATTGCATTTTTGAGCCAGTTTTGCCTGTGAGAGTCTAAATGCCTCTATTTTGGGAGGCAAATCTGTCGGTGAGAGGAGGGCACACCACATTTTCCATGGGCTGTTCTGCCTCGAAAGCCAAGAGATGAAACCAGAATTCACTCCCAAAGCTGTCGCTGGTTTGTCAGGCTGCTTTGGCAAAGCCCCTTCACCTCCTGGAATCTCCTGGGATGCTGATGCTCCACGCTGGCAGACAGGGAAGGATCTGCTGGTGAAGGTCTGAGGGGACTGGGAGCCAGCACAGCCTTGAGCATGGAGTTCTCACACGGCAGATTTAGCATCTTGCACGGCCTTGTCCCATCTGTGCCGACAGCTGGGGCCTGGAGGAGCTGGAATGTATTTCCCTGCAGAGCTGTGGCTCTTCTTGGAAGAAGCAGAGGCAGGGAACGGTGGTTGTGGCAGCTGGAGAGGTTAATCCCCACAAATCTCTTTTAACTCTGCTCTCCTGCTTCCTAGAGGAGAGAACTTAAAGGATGCCCCGTCCTTGGAAGTGTCCAAGGCCAGGCTGGACTGGGCTTGGAGCACCCTGGGATACTGGAAGGTGTCCCTGCTTATGGGAGGGGGTTGGAATGAGATGATCTTTAAGGTCCCTTCCAACCCAAACCATTTTGGGGTTCCATATCAAAATTACAGCGATGTGCACACCTCCCTGAGCTTTGTGAGCGGCACCTCAAAAATTAGGATGTGCCCAAATCACCTTGGAAGGGAAACTAACTCTGCCCCATTCTGCCATCCTGTGCCCTGACTCCTGCAGCAGAGGCAGATTTCATTCCACATTTCGCTCTGTGGCCATTTGTCCTGCCGAGAACACGGGAGGGGTGAATTGCCAGGAGAGATGGGAGCTTCAGGTGGGTTTCAGGGAGGAGCTGTGTAATTTCTAAACTCATTTAACAGCACGGAAACACGGGCTGAATATCTTGACTTTCAGTGTCACTTTGAGCAATTTACAGAGCACGGTTTGCTCCTTCAAGGCACTGAGCCATTTTTAGAGGACGCAACTCCACAATGAGCAGCAGAGTCAGGAGGGTGGAGCCGGCCACGGGCAGAACCTGAGTGCAGAGAGGCTGGGCTGGAGGTGGAAGTTGAACTTCCAGGGCTGAGCTCCCAAGCTGTGAGCACAAGGTGGTAAACAAGGGGGTGGTTGAGCATCCGGGAGGCTCAGGGAAGGAAGGATAAGGTTTGCTGACATCTTCCCTGACTCATCTCTAACAAGACCTGCCGGTCCTGCTTCCATAAGCTGCACCCATGTCTGGTGCCTATAAATACAACTCCAGTGTGAGGCAGGCTCCCACAATAAATCAAGGGTAAAGCCACGTGGGAGACTTTTCTCTCTTTGACTTTCTCATTTCTGAGTAATTATTTGGCCATGCTTCATTGGGACAGAAGTTGTATCTTTATTACTCCTTATTATACCTTTATTTTTAGCCCTCATCACTTTTTGGAAATGGGCACAGCTGTTGTGTCCTTGTGGGATGACCTTTACACCAAAAGCATTGTCCAGGTCAGTCCCATTTTCCTTAGGAAAAATGTAATTCTCCATCTAATTTTGCCTCCCTCTCAGTCTCCCAATCTGTTTGTTTAAACCATAATCATTGATTTGGAAGAGGATATGCAGGCTTTTATTTAATTTTGGAATCACACCATTCTAAAAAAAATTAGTAGGCTGGGGTTTTTTAAATTATTTTTTTAAATTCTCATTTCCTCCAGCTATTTGCTTTGAACTGGCCAGGCCTGGAGAATTTCAGCCGAAAGGTGATGAAAAATGAAAGCAGAAATGTAATACTGAAATGTTTAAATAATGTCAACCGCAGCTGTCACCAGTTCTCTGGGGAAAGAGTGAAGAGGGGGGCCCTGTCAAACAACCTGACCATATTTTATGGGGTAAGAGATGCATTTTGGAGACTTCTGACTCTGTGGAACTTTTATCAGTTTGATTTTGGAGGACTCACGGACGCAACAACGAAATTTTTTTTTCAAATGACTGATTTTTCCTGGGAAACGTGTTTACATTTTCACTTCTCCCTGTTGCAAATGTGTAGTAAGTGGGAAGGAGTCTGCTTAGGGTCCTGTTCTTTCTTTGGTCTCATTCAAATTTTGTTGAAACCCTCCTACCCTGCTGAAAACGGCCTCTTCCCTCTCAAGAACGTTCCCAAACATAAGGCACTTTCAGCACAGACTGCGGAAAGAAATGAAAGCGTGCCTCACATTTCAAGAATATTTCGTTTTGTTGCCCAAATCCCATTCAGCTCCAGGAAATGCAATTCCCATGTTTGCCCTTTCCCTCACCAGCTCGCCCATGGTCCCGTCTGCAGCATCTGCTCTGCCAATCCTCCCACCAGGATGACTTGCCTTCGCTCCACAAACTTCTTCCTCGGTGATTATTTATTTTCAGCGCCGAGCTAAAGCTCTCTGGAAAGGATGGGAAGGTTGGATGGACTTTGGAGCAAGGAATGACTCTTCAAAGCGCTGCAGGGAGCAGTTTGCAGGACAGAGGCTGTTTTTTGGGAGCACCCGCCCTTGCAGGCATTGCTCACATCCATTCCAGCCCCTTGAGGGAGCTGTCCTGGCAGGAAGGAGAGAGAACAGAATCAGACCCAATGGTTTTTTTGGCATGAACCGATTTTGCTGCACAAGTTGAATGCCAGGAGAGGGAGGAAATGGCACATTGCAGCACCTTGTGCCTGCAGAAGCAAACCTGAAGTGTTCCCACATGCTCTAGACACAAGATTCCCCTCTCCATCTGCTTCGAGAGCTGAATTGCTGCTGTCCCCGATGACTTCATTCCCAAAAAAGCAGTGGGCTGCTTCTGCCACAAGTCATGTGGGCAGGAGAGGGCTGGCAGGAGGAGAAGGAGGGGTTTTACGTCATGAAGATAACAGAATCATGCCCGTAATGCGCTGTGGTTTATCGCTCTCACTGGTCTCGTGGCCTCAAGAACTTCTATATCTTTGCAGAGCATCTGCTCTGGATTCTTGAGTTTTACCCTGGTTTGTGCCGCTGCAGCAACTCAACCCTTCGCAGCCTCCAGGAGAACTCAAGAGGGGTCTCGTGTCTGAGGTTTATTCCACAGTTTCAATGCCCCCAAGTCATTTGCAGCATCCTCCACCTCTGGGAAGCGTCTGGTGTCCTGGGGAGGGCTGGCCAGGTGTGGATTTGAGTTACAAAATCACGTCTGTGCTCCGATACCAGCACTGAGAGCAGCCAACAGAGCCAGCTGTGGGTTTGGAGGTGTGGGAGGGAGCAGAGGGAGCAGGGAAGGGTGGCATCACCAGGTTGTCGCCATTGGGATGCAACAGGAATCACCAGGATGCCTCCCCCAAACTCCTGAGGCAGTGGTGCTTTTCTCTAAGCCTTTTCTCTGCATCTTTTGCTCAGTTTATTGCCCAGGGAAGCCCTGCCTTTCCCAGAGTCTTGCAAACCCATTCCTTCCCAGGCTTAAAGCCCTGGGACACCTCCTCCTTCTCTGCCCCAGTCACCACAGAGCTCAAGAGCTGCAAAAGGCTGGGTCAGGGAGATTATTTTGCTTTAAAAAACCTCATTTTATCTCAGCTGTTTCTTGCAGGGAAGGATCCACAGCTGTGCCAACAGGGAATTTCTGCTCCAGGAGAGCCAACAGCCTCACAAACCCACTCAGCTGTGACGATGGAGATTCAGGGCATGAACCAGCAGAACCCTTTGATAATTCCTGCAGAAATGAAGAGTTCTAGCTGGAGACCAATCCCCAGGACATTCCCTCTAGGATGGAAAAATTTCTTTGCTCTGTAACTGGCACAGCAGGGACATAACATTCGGCTTTGCAAACGCCAGGAGAGCACTGGTGGGGGGAAGGAAAGTTTTTCTCTCACCCACATTTCAGGAACGAAACTTGAAGAGTCTGAATTCATCCCTACATAAAATATTTTGAATTCCTGCAGAATATAAAAGAGTTTCCCAACCAGCTGTGCCAAATCACAGGCTGGTTGAGGTTGGAAGGGGCCTCTGGAAGTCACCTGGTGCAACCTCCCTGCTCATCCAGGGCCACCCAGAGCCAGCTGCACAGAACCATGCCCAGACATCTCCTGATCATCTCCAGGGATGGAGATTCCAGAGATTCCACATTCCCGGTGCCTTTTCAGGGAAAGAAAGACTCAAGCCTTGCAGTTCACTCTGAAAGATCCTCAGCCCTGTCAGCTGTTTGTGGATGCAGGGCTTGACACTGCATGTCTTTAATTCCAAAGGTGTGAAATATTGCCTCGGGTCAATTTGGAAAGCATTATTATTCAAGAATTTAGCCTTGAAACCCACAAATCTCATCAACAAGAAGCAGAATGAATCTTTAAAATTGGGCAGCGTGTAGGACCTGCTGCCTTAAATTCTCTTTTAACCTTTGCAGTGCTCCTGTTCTTTAAATTGCTGCTACAGCTACTTAATTTCCCTCCCCAACATTTGGGTTGTTTATTGTTATTGTTGTCATTGTTATTATTATTATTATTACTATTACTGTTGTTGTTATTATTGTTATTATTGTTATTGTTATTGTTATCTTGTTTCTTTTCCTGTCACAGGACTGCAGAAGCCACGGCCATGTCACAGGAGGCAGCGGCTTCCTACAAGGACACTGACCTAAGGATAAGGAAACAGCTCCTGTTCATATCCCACCATGGTCCTACAGGCAGCTGGAAGCTCCCCAAAACCACCAGTGGAGATCTTCATCACCCCCCTTAACTGTGCGTGAAACTTATGACAGAAAGTCACAAAAATAAAAAAATTCTCAAAATTCTTGTTTGTGAGTCCCTTAAATAGTTCTTGTGCTTTGTGTTGTGGGGTTTTTTTTGAGGGAAATCTTTGGGGGATTTTCCTTTTTGTCCTTGTTTTCTTATTATATTTATCATGGAAACAGGAAATCGTGGAATGGTTTGGGTTGGAAGGGGCCTTAAAGCTCATCTCATCCCACCCCTGCCACAAGCAGGGACACCTTCCACTATCCCAGGTTGCTCCAAGCCCCGTCCAACCTGGCCTTGGACACTTCCAGGGATCCAGGGGCAGCCACAGCTTCTCTGGACAATCTGTGCCAGGGCCTCCCCACCCTCACAGGGAAGAATTTCTTTCTAATATCCAATTTATGTATCTTTATCTTTTTAAACAAAGCATCACTACAGTAGGTGCTTACAGGGACAGTTCTCATCTCCTTCCCAGCTGCTCCCACTGCTGTCCTGGCCCCTTCCTTGTGCCAGGTAAACATTCAAGCAGCCACAGGCAGTCTGATCAAAACCAAATCCACCTTAAAAAAAAAAAAAAAAAAGTCCTGTCCTTTCCCCCTGCAATCTGGAGCAGTTCCCTGAACAAGGGCTCTACTTTGAGGCTGAGTTATTGCATTATTATTGCTGCTACAATTGCTACTTTTATTTTTCTATTAGGGTTATTACTTCTGCTATACCCACCTGGCTTTCAGCGAGGAAATCTCTGACAGTGCTGGTTTTTTTTTTTCAAAAACTCATACAAGGATACTTTTACCTCTGGAAACAGCCAACGGCTTGGGTGCTGCTCAGTGAAATTTGCAGATGGAGAAAACTCATGGCATTTTCTCCCCCATCGTGGCTTTCCTCCAACAGAAAGGGCAAGTTGCTCCTAATTTTCTTTATTAGCACTGGGCTGTTGGAGTGTGTGTCTCCCTCTATCAGCTCATTGCAACACCTAGAAGAGCCAGGCGCTCTCCCCAGGGAAGCCAGCTCCATTTAAAATGGGAATTACAAGCATTTTGGTGCTGAAGTCAGTTGTTTGAAACCATCTGCAGTCTTGCTGCAGTGCTGCTGCATCCTAATTCCATCTGTCAAAGCCCAGGAGAGTTGAGGCGATGAGCCCGGCCTTGTGAAACAGCATCGAGCTCAGGCAGGCAAGGGAATTCCACATCCAGGAGAAAATTAGGGAATCTGAAGCTGTCACCACTGGAAATAATGCTCCCTTGTTTAATGAAGGCAGGCACTGCTGAAATCCTGTGCTTAAAGATGCGAGCAGCAGAGCTGTGGAAAACGTCCTGTGTTCTGTCTTCAAAAGCCTGTCTGAGGTGTCTTCTGCAGAGCTGTGCTTTCCCCTCAGCTTAAAAGCCAGAAAATTCCCCTTGTCTTCCCCGGCACGATCTTTATTGGGATGATTGCAGCGCAGTAATTCCGGCTCTAAAACCTTCTCCCTCCAATTCTCCATGCGTGAGCCGGCTCAGGTTAGGGGAGGTGGGGATTTTTACTTTATCACACCTGTTCACCCTGGATTGGGCCAACTGAGAACATTCAGATCCCGTCTAAGATTCCCTACCCTTCCAAACAGCTCCCAGCTGTCTTTAACTCGGCTTCCTAAACCCTCCTATTGGCATCTCCAAACTCCTCAGCCCCTCTGATTTCCATCCTCTTCCTCCTCTGCAAAGCACACTAAATACCCTGTTTCCCAAGCCCAGGAGGGCTGAATTATTCATGGCAGAGGGATGAATGGAGCTCTTTTCATCTGTCCCTGAAGGGATTCTGATTTTTGGTGAATGCTTATTGTTATTCATAACTCTTCTCCAGCTAGTTTGGAGAAACAGCTTCAAACCAGGGCGTTGTTTCCAAATTCTTCCTTGCTGTTCCACCCAGGGCTGGTGGTGGCAAAGTGCTTTTGGTACCAAGTGGGTGGCTGAAAGTTCAGAGAGGGAAGAAGAAAGCTGGGAAGCAAGGGAGAAACAGGGAATTACAATTTGCTTTTCACACTGCTGCCCTTCTTTTTATGCACATGAGGATATTTGTTGGGAAAAGGAGCATTCCTTGAAAGCTGCATCCTTTTGTGGGAATGATCCCAAACAGCAAATGGCAATGGATATGGATGCTGTCACCCTGGAATTCAGAGGGGTGTGAGCGAAAAGGGAAAATCTCATTGAAAATGCTTCACCTTTCTTTCTCCTCATCTCCTGCTTGTCCTCTGAGAGCAGCCATTCACCTCCACACTCTGCTTCCTCTCACTGGGAAATCTGGAGGGGGCTGTGGAGATCAGAACACAGCTTTGGATGTGAGGACAAACATCTGGAGCCAAGGCACAGCTCAGGCATGGTCTGGACTTCTTCAGAATCAAGGTCAACATCTGGATTTGCATCATGTCCTGTGAAATATGGGGTTTAGGCTGCAACTGTTGGATCAGATTCATAATGTTGGATCATTTTGTGTTCAAGAAATGGCTGGATTTGGCACCCAGTGCCGTGATCTGGTTGTCAAGGTGGTGATCACAGGTTGGATTCGATGATCTCAGAGGTCTTTTCCAACCTAAATGGTTCTGTAATTTTAAATTCAGAGAGGTTTTCCTCCTTGCTCTGCTTTCCTAAATTGCATCTTGTGAGGGGCCTTGAAGAAAACTCTTATGGATCACCCAACGTGACGCTTGGAGTGCTATTCCCAGGTTAAGGGGAATAATCTGCCTTCACTGCTCTGACCTCAGCTTGGTTCTCTCAGATGTGTTTCAAGGGATTTCAGGGTTTCTCGCAGAGCATCGCACAGTGCACAGTGAGATGACAACATGTAATTACCTGCTGGAAAAGTGTCGCTTCCCACATCCACAGGGAACAGACAGAGCCAGGCAAGGTGGATAACTGTGTCACTCCACCTCTCCCCGAGCATCCCCTTGTCTGATGCTTTGGGAAAAAGGCACCACTTTGGCAGTGACAGGGGAAATCCTGTTTGTGAACAAAGTGTAAACCTTCAAGGGCAATGGTGATGGAGTGGGTTAAGCATTGCAGGCTCCTCGGCAGAGGAGAACATTTATCAGGGCAAGAACAAGCATAGAGAGACAAAGCGGGAGTTTATAAAGGAGTCACATCCAGTCTCTGAGGGGAAGAGGGAGATGGCAGAACCGTGCTTGTGTCTGGCTGGAGATCACAGGTAGAGAGCTCAGTGAACGTTTCTGCAGTGCAGACTCAGGGGAAGGATGGCCCAGTGATTCGGGCACGCTCGGAGGGTTGTGGATTTATTCTTCCTTCATCCTCCAAGCCCTCGTCTTCACTTGCATTCCCAAGCACTCTGTGTAGCTGGGAAAGCAGGAGAAAAGCAAAACCTCCACATTACCTGCCAACCTGCAGCTGAAATCCCTCCTGCAGAACCTCTTCCCTTGGTGGATGCTGAGTGGTGGGCAGGTGGATTATTCACGTGCCAGGTGCCATTTCCAGTGTGGAGAGTAAGGGAAAAGCAACCCCTTCTTTGGCTTTCCAAACTGAGCTGACCTGACCTGGAAGCTACTGAAAGCAAATAAATATGGAGCATGGCTGTCTGTCCTTCCCACATGCTCACAGCTACTGGACTATTGCCATTACCTTAAGAAATAATTATTATTTCCCACCTGCATAAATCAATACTGGCCTCAGCACCAACGTGGGCCACATCATCTGAGCTATTTCAAGTTCTCTTGAGAGAGGGAGGGACAAAAAGCAAAAAACAGGGAAATCCAGCTTTATTTATTAGGCTACAGCCCTGCCACAGGCATGGCAGTAAGACCTCCATGTGAGGAAATCCACATCCAGAGTTGGGAGAGATGGACCAAACTCTGAGGAACCTTTGTGATTCAGGACCAGCTGTGAAACTCTGGTGTCCTTTGTTTTTAAATTCAGCTCCCAGATAAATCTAATGAAGATCTAGATCTCTTGAGAAAGAGTGGCAGAGTAAAATAATTCTTATGATAATGAGAGATGCGGCAGGGGTACCCATAATTGGTAACATTTACATTCCCTTGGAGGAGCTGTGCACTGGGATGGTGCACATCTGGTCTCTGTAAGTTCAGAAGGAATTAAGGAGGGTCAAGGAGTGGTACTGCCTGCAGGATCTGTGTGTGGCTTCCCTGCCTGCAAGAAAAGTCCAGTGCTTAAATGCAAGGAGGAATGAGGTTGTAAACCTCAGCTGAGCCCATTGAACTTGCTGGAGTTTGAATTTCTATGGCGCATCCAAGACTTGCAGCAACCAGTGTTATCAGTCTTCATCAACTTAAAAATGGGGGGGAAAGCATTAAAGAGTCACCTTTAAGCTAATATTTACCTGTTTAGAGGGTACAAGAGTGTGGGGTTTTTTCCTCAGTGTGCAACCATCACTGTCTGCCGGGGTGTCAGAAAAGAAACATCTCTGAGGCTTCAGTGCAGGAGGTTTTTCTCTTTACTGTGCTGCAAATCTCCTTCAGGGTCCTTTTCTGGGGAGTTCTGGATGGGTGTCCTCTGGTAACAAGTGCCAGCCCTAAGCCAGGCATCACACCACAAGGAGGTTTACTTCCATGTTATCCACAGAGCAGGCCCCCAGACTCACCTTGGGAGGCACCACGCTTTCTGCTGCATCAGATGAAAGGGAAAAGGGCATTTCTGGACTTTCTGGAGAGAACCCTTGGTTGGTGCCGTTCGCCCAGGGCTCCCCTTCGATGAGGAGTTGTGTATTTCCCACACAGCTGCAGTTTGCATCGCTCCAGAGTTCTCCAGCAGGAATGCAGGTGCATCTCCAGATCCTTCCTTACCTGCTCTTCCCTCTCCTTAACATCTTTGCTTTATTTCCTGCACTCTGGAGGAAGTTTAGGCTGGGGCTCGGATGCCGTGATCAATGTTAGGTCCAGTTTGCTGTGAATAATAAGGCAGGACTCACAACTCAGAGCCACTTTGTGTTTGACCCTACACTCCCATCCCAAATGAATGGGAATGCTGCTCTGAGTGCTCACATCCCCCAGGAAGGGTTTACTTGACTCTCTCACTCACTGCTCTGCCATAAACACACTGGACAGTGCTTTGAGTAAGAACCAGTAAATTCCCTTCCTTCCATCCCTCTGCTCAAGACACCTGAATATTTTCCCCTGCCTCGCGTGTTCTCTGCATCTGCAGATCTCTGCTTTGCCTGGCAGAGCTCCCTGAAGGACTGCACAAATAATTTAAATGGCTGGTTTATTGTTAAAGGCAGGTACCTGATTTCCCCGGCGCTGAGGCGGAGTGAATCGTCCCAGCTCCATTGATTCCAGAATTAGAGTGTCAAGGATCCAGCCCACACCTTATTGAAATCAATACCGCTGATCAGGACCACACAGAAACTGCTCATAAGCTGTTGTCTTGATATCAACCCCAGTTAACTGGCAGTGACAATAAGTTCCATTGAATCAGATGGGCCATTAAATTTCGACACTCAAACCCTGAGCTGAAATTCGAGTCAAACATTAGCGGGAGAGAGACGCCGGCTCTGACTCTGACCCTCCTCACGCCGGACTGGTGTTACCAGAGGTTTTAATTACGCAGGGTTTCCTTTGGAGCTGCTTTATTAGCTCACTGCTATTGTGGGTTTTCTTTTTTAATGGAGCGTGGCTGGAGGAGAGCAAAAAAAATCTGCTCACCTGCCTCTCCAGCGAAACCTCGGCCTCCCCAGGGCAGGCAGAGTAACAGTGCACACCAATAAAACCATCACACACCCAGCTGGAAAGTGATAAGACAAAATCAAGCTGCCTGCAATAACAAAGACAGAGCCTTTGGATGGCGAGCAAAGAGGGAGGGAGTCATCGTGCACATTTTATTGCTGCGTTTCTCAAACCTCGCGGTGGTGGGGATTTAATTCCCTGCTGCGCTGGCGCTGTACCTGGAGCAGAGAGGGAAGGAGGGAGTTTGTAGCTACCCTGGGTATCCCAGGATTGGCAATTGGTATCCCCGGGGTTGGAGGCAGGAAGGGTGCTCTCACTTTGGCCACACCAAGCAATTAAAGCTTTGGGCAGCTCAAGGAGTTCCCGTGGGCGGCTGAGCCCTCCTGCCCGTGTGCTCACACCCCCCTGGGCTGCAAAGTAAAACGTGTTTGATTAAAGGCAGATTGTTTATTGATTAATAATCCTTTTTAACTTGGCTGCTTCAGATGATTGGGAATGGGCAGCAATCCGAGCTAACGTGTTGCGAGTCCTGGTGGATGCACATGTAGGAATAAAGCTCAGTTAGGAGGTTAAGCAAGAGCTTTTGGGGTTTTTTTTTTCAGTGAAGGGGGAGTTAAGGGCATGTGAACAGCTCGTGGGAGAAGCTCGCTCTGCAAAATTGGGGAAGGGGAGGGTTGCAGGGACAGGCCATTACTGCTGCCAGGCAATAAGAGGTGAAAATGCAGGCACTGGAGCGCCTGTGATTATGTCCCTGTGCCCTTTATGTACACACACCTCCAGCTCACCCTTCACACCAGGGGTTTTAAAGCACAGCTATGCACAAAGCCATGAAATAATTGAGGTGGCAACTGAGCTCTGAGGGTCATCTGGTCCAATCCCCTCCCCCCTCCCATTCAAAGCAAAGACAACCTCAGAATTAGATCCAACTCCAAAGTTAGACCGTGTGGATTGAGGTCATGAGCCCATGTCCAAGGTGTCATCCCACTCAGAAAAAGACATCTAGGGCAGGATTTCACCCCAGTGTGGGGTCCAGCTTTGCTGCACTTTTCCCATCATCTCTGTGATGGTCAACATGGCCTTGAAATCAACAGGCATCTCCAAGGGGTCTTAATGAAACACATTTCAAAGGCTCTTTACACCTCAGCGCCATAAAAGAGACCGAGGCCAAGTAAAAATTACTCTTCTCCCATGATTCACAGCTCAGGCTTATTTCTCACAGGAAGAAGCAGGAAGATATCATTTATGGGGAAGAAAAGGGGGGAAAAAATCGACTTTTGTTCGGCATGTGCCAACAGGCAGCGATAAGGTACAGCTAAAGTGGCAGCCTGTGCTCCACGGGGGTGAACTACTACTCAGATAAGATGGAGGCAAGAGATCTTCGTTGGGCTAAGGCAAAAAATCCAGGTTTAAGGTTATTACACAGGAAGTGCCCTGCTGCATGAAATCTATGGGAAATTGCATATTTTGTCACATTTAGTTATTGAATCCAAATTTCATCCTAGCACGAGGAAAAATATACATCACCCTCCCTTGTAGCTCTTATTAGATTTCACAGCCTTTCAATATTAAAATGCCAGCCTGGGGAGCTGTGTTTCTCTTTCCATTTTCTCCCTCTTCCCCCTCCTCCCCTCCCCTCTGCGACACCGCGGTGTTGGAGGTGCGGTGCAGGAGCCCTGGTGCCACAGAATGAGTTGGAATTACCAGCTCTGGACACAAAGATCCCTCCAGCTTTCTCCCTACCTCTCATTTATCCTCTAAAAATGCATGGACAGGCCCAGCAGTGCCCATGCCCATGCTAGACCAGCCAAGGGTTCCATGCCCTCTCTTTTTTCAGGGATTCCCCAAATCTGCATGTTTTGGAGAGTGTTTTAAGGGCCAGCTCACCCTGTCCTCCCCTTCCACTCGGATTTATCTTCCCAGCAACGCCCTTAATGCATCTGAGTTGGTTGAGGAACCAACATCCTCATGCAAGAGGAGGATAAATTGCCTGGCAGCCCAAATCCTGTCCCTCCTCTGGCCTGAGGGCTGGAATGGATCCTTTTGCAGTGGGGTGGCACTGGACGACCATTCTGGATTGCAGCTAGAAGGATCGTGTGGTCAGAGAAGACCTGAGATTTTAGGACTTTCTGAATGGATTAAGTCATATTCCCAAAGTTCATCCCAAAACCTAATTAATTTTTACGCATCCCCCCGGTCAGACTCCATGACCCATCTTTCCCATTTTCCTACAAGCGAGAGAAGGGAAACCCTGCTCTGGTTACAACCAGAAGTGTTCCTTTGCCATCCCCAGCCTTGTAAATCTTCCCTTGTTCTGCAGGGACTGGCTCTGGAGTGAGTGAGTGGGTGTTGAGGGTTTTGGAGAAGGTCTCTGAGTGCTGTTCTGTAAAGTTATCAATCTCTCTCTAACATAAACCAAACTGCAGCTGCTGCAGGGAAAAATGTGCTGATTTCTCTAATATTAAAAAAAAAAATACTCTGTCTATAAACAGATTGAAGGAAACAAATTATTTCCCCCAGTTAAATATTTTAAAGAGCAATCCAGGCTTTGGTTATCACCTAAAGTAGGGAGGAGAAAGCAGTTTCAGGCTAAAGGAGTGGATTGCTTTCCCAGTCTGCAGGATGCACCTTGCATGTCTGACCCGAGTGCTCTCTACCTGTGATGCTTTCCTGGCTCCTGGGAGGAGGAAAATCAGGATGAACTCAGGTCAGGTCAGGTCAGGATAAACTCCAGCTATCTGATCTGAATTCGTTACAGGCCACAGGAGAAATAAATCCTGCAACTCCATAGCAGAAACGGGAAAAATACTGGAGTGCTTGAGGCTCGGTTCAGATAAAAGTCGCAGCTAATTATCCAAACAAAATATTCATATCTTTGAATCAGCATAAAACAGGGCTGGAAGCTTGAAGGGAGCAGCCTCTCCTGTGATGTCTCAGTCTAAGATTTTGGTCCCTGACCCTTGGCAGGAAGGACAGAATTAAGAGAACTCCAAGTGAAAAGTGGCCAGGACTCAGGGAAGACCTTGCCAAGGGCCAGAGGAGCAGCTCGTTTTTCTAAGCACTTTTAAGGAAACCCCTCCTCCCTTCAAAGAGAGGAAAATAATATTGCAGCATCCCAAAAGCTTCCCCCAGCTCTGATGGACCTTTCCTGATCTGTTCCCACCCTTCTTAGGTGTGTTCTCTCCCACATCAGAGCACTGCCAGGTGAGACACAGAGGCACAGGTGTGACATGTGCTGCCTCACACAGCCCAGGAAGGATGAGAGCTAAATTCCCTTAGTGCTCTTGGATGAGCAGCCATAAAAAAAAATAAATTAAAAGAAGTACTAAAACCCCTTCTGCCTCTGAAGCACTCCCTCTGAATAAAAATAACAGTGCTGAAGCAGCACTTTCCATCCTTAAATCCCTGTGTGCTTTTCCAAAGGAAGGTCAGTGCCATTGCCCCTGTTCACAGGTGTGGGAAAGGAGCTGCTGCTTTTCATGAAGGGTTTTCCACCCCACAGCACGGCCCTGTGTAATGAGCCACTGGCCTTGCCTTTTTCCAGAGGTCGAACCCAATCCTGGGGGTTTCTGTGGGGGCTTTTATGCCCCTTCTTGTCCTTCCTCCTTTAAAGAGAGCAGGCTTGTGTTCCCTCATCCTGGAGGCCAGGCTGGCCTGGCATTTGCTGTGTTCCCATCCTTGACCCAGCCAAAATCCCACAGCACTTCGCTGCAGTGAGGATGGAGCAAAGAATGAAGGAAGTGGAGGCTTCATGAAATTAAGGTTTTGCTCTTCCTTGTGCCCTTTTTGAGATGGCATCTAACCAAAACTGCTCTTGCCTGGCAGCAGCTGAGTCCAGGTGAAAACCAGACAATGGGGCCAAACTCACCATCTCCTCACCTGTCCCATCCCTGCTACACTCCTCGTTTCTTTTGGCAGCGTTGTGTTCATCCTACAGATTTGTCTGACCCCTCTATCCCTGGCTTTCTCTTCCTTTTCAGTTCACAGACACCTTCCACTATCCCAGGTTTTTCAGAGCTCCATCCAGCCTGGCCTTGAACATTTCCAGGGATGGGGAATCCATAACTTCCCTGGGTAACCTGTGCCGGTCATGCAGTTGTTGCTGGAGGTCTGATTCAAGTCATTCTTATTTATGAAGAAACAAATTCTACAAAGGGAGCAATTTCCTCCCCCCCCCCCAGATTTACATTAATATGAATAGAATCAGGACCACATGTGCCATTTTTAGAGCATTCAAACAAATCTTTTTTAGCAGTCTGCTAATGGCTATAGACTGTAATTCACACCCTGTCTGCTGACTAATTTTGCATGGCATCAAAGATTTTTGCAGGCAGAAATATGGCCAAAATAACACTTCAGTGGATCGATACCACTGAAATATAAGGCTATCCAGTTGCTAAAGAGGACTGTTTAGTTTCTCTGTCAGATGCTGATCCTGGGTAGGATCAGTTGGTTTTCCTTACAAGCATTAATACATTGTGTGTGGAGGACTCCTATCCCAGGGGCAGGAATGCTGCTCCTGATAGGGAAGTGGAGAAAGGGCTGTAAAATATGTGGAGAGCATTCAAAGATTTAAAATCTGTTAATAGTTAAATGTCTTAACTTTGTGGCACTACTTCATTTCAGCAGGTGTTTAAATCATGGCATTGTTAAGGATGGAAAAAACCACAGAGACCATCAAGTCCAACCCAGCACCACCATCATGTTCACCATTAAACAACGTCCTCAAGTGCCACATCCCACATCTGGAACACTTCCAGGGGTGGTGACACCACCACTTCCCCAGGCAGTCTGTTCCAATGCTTGGTAACACTTCAGTGAAGAAATTTTTCCTAATATCCAACCTGAACCTCCCCTGGCACAGCTTGAGGCTGTTTCCTCTTGTCCTGCCACAGAAAATAGATGGACGTCTGCTCCCTTGCTGGTGGCCTGGGAAATAAAGAACAGAGACTTTTCAGCATTGGTCAGACTGTGTGGATACAAAACTCTACCTCGTTCAGGGAGAATATACAACACACGTGGGAAAGAATTTAAGGAAGTGTAAAGCTGCGAAGGGATGGAGGAGGCTGAACTCCTCCTGTCTCTGTCATTTTTAATAGGTTTTTGAATTAGCATTGTGCCTGTGATGAAATAAATGTACTTAAACTGCTTTGCCTCAGCCTGTCTCGCCGTAATTACCCCAGAGAAATTAGGACTCCTTGTTTCCTCTCAAAAAAATAATTCATGGAGCTTTTCTTGAAGAAAAGTCCCCCAACAACTTTTCCGGATGATACTGTTGGACACTATTAATTAAAAGGGGTCAAACAAAGCTGAGAACTTGGCTGGTGAACCTCAGAGGATCAAAGAGTTGGCACTGTGGCCCTTGAAAATGCCCGGTCCCCTAATTCAGGCTGTACCAATAGTTAGGAAGAGCATTAGGGGGCACTGGAAGCACTTTTGTAACTTATCTGCATGTTTTGTTTAATTAACAGCTGGTTAAGCAAGTGTTAAGCCACCTAAAAGCCTTTCAAACCCTGCAGTGCTTATCTTCCCAGCACCTGCAGCTTTCTTCCTGCCAGTGCAAACCTGCTCCTTTTCATTCCCCTGCATCAACTGCAGAGAGAATATAGAAGTGAAAAAAGGGAGATATTCACTGAGGTCTCCAGGTGCCAGACTCCAAACTGATGAAAGCAGACACGGCTCCACACAATCAGGCCGTGGCTCTTGTTTCCAGGAGGTATCAACATCGAGGCCTGAACCTCTGTGGGTTTCTCCAAAGCCTTGTGCAGCTCTGCGGGGAACGAGGCCGTCCAGGAAAGAGATTAAACAACCTGACACAGTCTCTGTCCTCAGAGCGCCAGCCAACGTCCAGCTAATGAGCTTGGGGAAGGATTTTACTGTCTGGGAAAACTGTTTTGGGAGTGTCAGCTCCAAAGTCCACGTAGAAGGAAATATCCAGTCGAGAGAGTCACTCATGGGGACGTGGTGGAGCCCTGGCACAGGCTGCCCATGAAAGTGTGGCTGCCCCAGCCCTGGAAGTGTTCCAGGCCAGGCTGGACAGGGCTTGGAGCAACCTGGGATAGTGGAAGGTGTCCCTGCCCATGGCAGGAGGTGGAACTGGATGAAGTTGAAAGGTTCTTTCCAACCCAAACCACTCTGTGGTCCTGTGGGTCTATGGGTAAAGGCTTTAGTAGCCCTGATGCCAAGGGTGACAGAACATATTTTCCCTTCTAGACTGAAAAGCCTCTAATATCAGTCCCAGAAAACAATAATCTAACACATAATCCCCCATTTCTGGAAATGAAGGAAGGACAAACATAAACTTTTTTGGGGGGGTGTGGGGGGGAAGTTTTCTGTCGCGTTTTTTTTTTATTTGTCAAATTTGAAAATGTTGCCAGCAATTTGCAAATTCCCCACCTGTTCTGTGCATACATGAAAATAGCCTGAGCTCCTGCTCCTTTCTAAGTGACTTTTAATGTATAGCAAGAACGCACAGTGTTGACAGCTCTCTAATTTTAGCACAAGTCTCATTATCCCTTTTTTTTAAGCGAAGGCCACCTATCCCAAAATAAAAGATGTGCTGGTTTTGGTTGGGTTTTTGTTGGGGTTTTTTTTTGGTGAAAATATGCATGAAAAAGTCTCTATTTTTTTTCCCCCTTTTTTTGTTTTAGTCAAGAAATTTCAAGTACATCAAGCAACTCTATTTAAAGATCCACCACCTTTACAGGGATCACAAGATTACTCGTGATTCTTGTCTTCTGTTTGGAAAAGGAGGCAAGAATGTTCCAAGGCTTCATGCAGCAGGGCAAAAAATGCTTGGAATACCATTTCCAGCAAACCAAAGCATGGAAAGCTCAGTTATTATTTAAATATGGGGGTTTTTTTGGAAGGAGTCTGCGCCATAACTTTTGTACATGTTGGAAATCATGGAATCACAAAATGATTTGGGTTGGAAGGGACCTTAAAGCTCATCCAGTTCTACCCCCTGCCATGGGCAGGGACACCTTCCACTATCCCAGGCTGCTCTAAGTCCAGCCTTGCCTGGAACACTTCCAGGGATCCAGGGGCAGCCACAACAATGGTTACAAGAAAGAACCAAAGGTATTTCTTATGACAGGGTAATGATATGAAAGTTGCAGCAAGGTAGCAATTGCCTTCAGGTGAAGGTAGGAATTTTGTCTGCTTGAAGTTGTGACAATCAGCACAAATAAAGAAAAAATCAAATCAGAACAATGGCAAGGCTTTGTATCTAGGTCAGCTGTGGGTGGACATTTCCATTGCTCTGTTCCTTGGTGAATGTGCTTCTCTTTAGGTCTGAAAACTGATATGAAAAGTTCTTCAGGTACCTAAAAGAGCAGGTATGATGGATACAGAGTGATGTCTTTGAGGCCTTGAATTCAGCTGGAGTTCTGTGCTAAGCTCTCCTGTCCTTTCAATGACTGAGACCCAAATCCCCAGTAAATGTGGAGCTGTGATGGTGCCCTCATGGCTAAACTGGGAGTACTGGAGTTAAACCCTCCTTCAGAAAGCCCAGATTAGTTTAATTACCACACAGCTCCAAAGGCAACTCATCCCACTGAGCTCCTGCGTTCTTTGAGCAGGAGTTTATTTGGCTGCCGAGTTTATTTGCTGATGTGCATAAATATTCCTAAAAACGGATGAATTCTTCTGTTCTCCATTTTCCGTACTGATGCTTCCCCAAGTTTCTGTCCCACCAGACAAAGTTTCTCCACTTTGGCTGCTTTGTTGCCTCTTCTTTCCCTCCATACCCTGGGTCTCTTTCTCCTCCCAGCATGAAATCTCCCCTTAAACCATTCCCTGCACTCTTCCACCCATGTTTCCATCCCCCTTCTCTCTTTCTTGGAGTGGAAATCATGCACTCTGTGCATGGACAGCTTAATTCTGTGAGGGAGACTTGACTCCAACCCCAGTGAAAAAAAAAGAGATAAAAATAAAGTATGTTGACAGTATAAAGACATCAGTTTATACTATCTCCATGAATTGCCTAAAGAGTTTAAGATCCTGGAAGAGCCAATATTGCAAGAATTGTACACAAAATTTGCATTCTGTTTGGATGGAAGTCGTGGCTTTCAAGTCCATTTTCCCCAAGAGCTCTGGCGAGGTCGGACCCAGCGGTTTTGACTGACCCCGTACAATGAGAGGAACTGTGAAATTTAGATCCAAAATTCGAAGCCGGTTTAGTTCAGGTTTTATGATTCCTGCCTTTGCCGTGCTGGTCTTGACAGATTAAGAGAATTACCCATGCTCCTCTTATTTACACGGACGAGTTGGTTTGTGATCCCCCGTAGAGCTCATTTCAAAACCCCCTTGCGCTTGGCGAAGGAAGAAACTTCAGTAGCCATCAGCTGTGGCATTGATCCTTCAGAAAAATTAACCAACTGAACTGAGACTTACTGTGAAATCAGTGATGCTCAGCAGCCACTAACTTCATTTGGAACTCACCAGTGTTAATGCATTTAAAGTATTGATCCTTCCTCGTGTGCTTTGCAGCCCCAGCTCCCTTTTGGCATTGCGAGCACAAAGGCAGCTCTCTCCAAAGCCAGGATGAGCAAGCAAAACCCTTCAACCCCGAAAGCAAACTCATTATTCAAAATGCTTGTTGGGCTCACTGCAGCAATTGGATTGATTGGGGAAAAAAAAAAAAAAAAAAAAACAAAAAAGCACCGTGGCAGATAGAAATCGGATTATTTCAGAGCACGAGGAAGGAACAGGCAGAGGAAACATCCTGATGTCTGAAGGGAGCAAATCTTCCATCGAGGCCCCAGAATTTTTTGCTTTATTATTGCATTATTGTGAAATTGTTGGGTTTTTACTTGCATGTAGCACATGAGATTGAGAAGGAGCGCTCAGAGCTGTGGCTGTGCTGGGACTTGGATATTCAAAACCACAAGGACCACAGGATTTGTCCAACAGCATTTCTAGCACTTTTGCAGGTAGTTTTGGGGAGGACATTGTCCTTTTCCCACCCTGGGCTCCTAAAGGGGAGGCTTAGCTTTTAACTGATTACTGAACCAAACTAGCCTGATTTTTTAGTTTTGTTTTTTTTTTTTTTTTCTTTTGCAGCAATAAATGAGCCTTCAAATGAAAACTGCAGCTGAAAGCAGAGGAGCTGCAGTTTGCAGCCCACTCTCTGTGCTCTCCAGCATTCCCTGGGCTTTGCAGTGAGTTTGCTTACACAGTGCTTTCCCTTGCCCTATTTAAGTGCCTCTGCAGTGTTCTCATGGTGAATTAGGTTACTCTGTAGAAAAGGGTACTGCAAATCCCCTTCTCTGCTTCAGCTGCTCCCCTTTCCCTGCACGACAAGCTGAGTGCTCTCTACCTCTCTCCAGTTTTTGGAAAATTGCAACCACGTGGTGGGGGCTTCTACACATCAGAATCGGCTTCTCCCTTGGATTAGTTTCACTCCAGAAGCGACTGGTTCTCCAGCTTCTCCACAGACTCCAAGCCTTCTCCGCTTCCAGTTCTTCAACTGTTTTTAATTCTTTTATCCATGTATCCATTGCACTCCCAGGCTCCAGTTCTCAGCGGTGGTTGCACTTAGTTTATGGTCTCTGTCTTTAAATGTCACATCTGGGCATCTTCAGATGCACACATCTCACTCTTTGAAATATGCAGGTGTCTGATCCCGACCTTCATTAGCGCTCTGACAGATTCCAGCCATCCTGCTTGTTAGTCTACCATTTAGCTGCCTGTCAGCCACTCTCTGCAGCTCCCCGTTCCTTCTGATGCAGAGATGCAATAATTGGCTGCTTTGTTTTTCAGGCATCTTTAGCATGACTTGAACCGACTAAACTCAGCCAGGATGAAAACCCGGCTGCTTCCAGGCTGTTTGTAGAGGCCCCATTATTTTTAGTGACACAGAATAGCTTGGGATTTGTGGAAGGGTGAAAGATCTGTGGCTCAGACCCTGCGCAAAGGTGACTTCATTTACCTTCAACAATGTCTGCTGGTCTCCAGGAAACACACAGCAGTGCTGCAAAACTTCTCTGGCAAGAGCCAGGTAGCTCCTGATCCCTTTTCCAGCATAAACCACAGTGAGGCAGCTCTAAGTGGTCTCTTAAACAGAGACACACTCCCCAACCATTGTGGAAAGGCTCCAAAAAGGACCTTTCTTCTAATTCTTCTGACTGTACAAAAAAAATCTGACTTTTTTTTTTTTTCCATTCTTCAGCAACTGTGGTGTTTACACAAACTGTTCCCTGATAGAAAAGCTTGTACCGGTTGCTTTTTCTTTTTTTTTTTTTTTTTTTTTTTTTTTTTTTTTTTTTTCTTTCCNTTTTTTTTTCCTTATGTCCTTTCACCTGCATGCTCTGCTGCCTGGGTTCGTTGGGAATAAATAGGATTGGCTGTGTCACAGCATACCTGCAATCCTACCTGTTATAAATGTACGGAGCCAATTTCTCCAATTAAATAAAATCAATTTATTTGATAGCAAATTTGGCAGAAATTCTGGACAAAAAGCCACAATGCAGAGAAACAGCTTTGAGCCGGGTATCGGCAGCTGGGTGACAGGAAATCTGACAGGATGTCTGAATAGCTCTGTTCACCCCGAGGTCTCGGAACGGTGAGCTTATATACAGTCTATTTTGCTGGGGGCAACACTGTATTCAGAGTCCAAAAGTCTTAAGATATTTAATTTGGGTCTTGGGTTGTCCCAGCGAGAAACAATGCTCTTCCGAGGAGATGATGAAGTATTGATGAAATCTTATCCATTTCCAGGAAGGGGGTGATGTTCCTGAGATGCTGCATGTCTTCCTCAGATATCTTATCATGGTGAAAATGGCCGGGGTGGTTCCTCTTGAGATGGCCCATCTCCCGTTCAGCCACGGCTATAGTCTTGGTGATTTCTTCCTGGAAATCTATTCAGCTAAAAGAAGCCACACATTCTTACGGGAATTCGCCCCTCCAGAGAGTGTGGTTTCGACATGTTTTGGTTTGATACAAAAATATACATTTCTATCCTACACATGCATTTCTAACATTGAATGGCTATAGACTTTATAGGCACGAATTAAACACATATCTATAACACTACCCCCTTATGGATTTGCCAGCACTGCGGTGGGAGGGAGGCTCCAGCACCTCTCTCAGGGTTGGACAGGTGGGCTGAGCAAACCAGAGGAGCAAAAGCTCAGTGGAGAAGGGAGAGGACAGGATGTTTCCTCCTGCCCGTTCTGCCTCCACCTTGGAGAAAGATGCTGGTTGGTGTAAAAAAGCCCAAGGCTGTGCCCAGCACTGATAAACCCTGTTCTTTCAGTGTCTTTTCCCACTTTTTTGCTGATTTCCCTTCCCCTGCCCACTGACCAGACACCATTCCTGACCTTTAGAGGACGGGGAGGTTGCTGTGGGTCAGTCTGTCCCTGAGCATCAGCAAAGCAGGATGAGAAGCCCTGCTAGGGATTGTGCTGTGTGAGGGCTTGTGTGTTTTAGATAGAGAGAACAAGCCTAATTTATTATGAAACAGAAGTTAGCTTTACATTTTCATAATTAGGGAGGATGCTAATGTTGCATGATTGGAAAATGTCACCCTGCACAACTAATTTGAGGCCTAATTGAAGTTCAGCATCATCTGCAGCTCCTCCAGCGATAACTTTTCTGCAAGGTGCTGCAGAAATGCAGAGAGAGTGGTTAGCAGGGAGTCATTTATCACCTCGTTTCCCAGCAGATAGAGGGATCTGGGAGGAAATGACCAGAAAGAAGCAATCCCAAAGCCCGGAGCCTCAGGCTGGTGGAACAAAGCACTCCGTGTAAGCACAAACGACAGGGTTAATTATCCCAGGGCTGCTGCAGAGGACAATACATTTCCCGGGCATTCTGTCCAGCAGTTGCTGAAGAAAGGTGGATTGGATGTGTCACTGTCTCACAACACGGTGTGGCGAGGCATGGATGGGCCTGCCCTTATCTGAAGCACACTGGGGGTTGCTTTGTGTCCTGAACACAGAGGAGACAGGGGCCACAAAGAAGGCACAAAAAAGCCCCACTGCAAGAGTCACAGCTTCTCTTTGCCATCCAGAGTCTGTGGTACTGTGGGGAAAAGCCAGGCCTTGCTCTGGTTTCAAGTGCTGTCACACAACTCAGGCTTAGTCAGGCTTGATCTAACAAAGAACAGCTGTGACTTTAACTCTCCTCAGACATCCAAGGTTTATCCTTTCAGTACTTAAAGGGGGCTTAACAAAATGAGGAAGAGAGACTTTTTACACGAGCAGGTAGTGATAGGAGAAGGGGAATGGTTTTAAACTAAAAGATGAGAGATTTAGATATTAGGAAGAAATTCTTGGCCGTGAGGGTGGGGAGGCCCTGGCACAGGTTGCCCAGAGAAGCTGTGGCTGCCCCTGGATCCCTGGAAGTGTCCAAGGCCAGGCTGGACGGGGCTTGGAGCAGCCCGGGACAGTGGAAGGTGTCCCTGCTTGTGGCAGAGCAGCTCCACAGGTTGTTCCTCCTAACTGGCTGTCTCCAAAAGCAGTTACAGGCAGATGAATAATGCATGAGGACAAGGGAGGGTTTGTGAAGTTTCCTCCCCGGTACTTTCCCTGCCTCCAGCCATTTGAGACTCAGGGACTTCCATATGTTCTCCCTGAATTTAGTAACACTGACTGGATTCTTCTTTGAACTTCTCTGCTCTTCCCTGAACCCTCGTTAACTCTGAGCACCAACCATATATCCGTGGCAAGAAATTCCACAACTTGGTTGCACTTTCTCTGGGACCCCCAAGTTCCTGCACTGGAAAAGGCCACAAGCAACCATTGTCCACTCATCCTTTCCTTGACACTCATGATTTTATGTACTCTATCTCATGCCTACCCAGTCATCTCTGCAGCATCCTAGATTATACTCTTACTCCTTATGGAGAGCTCACTCCAGCTCTTTGAGCACCCCTATATTTGTTTTTCCCTGAGCCCCATGACTCCCTCTCCTCTTTTTCTCTTTGATTAATAGTTTTCTATTCCTGCCTGATGGTCTGGGAGCACTAAGGACAGGGATCCTAGCAGGTCTCATGAAGAAGAAAGCTTCTACATGTCCCCCTGTAACAAACAGCCACTGGGAGAGCTCAGGTGTTTGCACTGATAATCTCAAATTAGGATAATCCTGCTTGGGCAGGATTAAGAGGCTACAGCCACGAGGAAACAAATGAGAAGATTTGGCAGGAGGAAGAGAGGGAAGGCTGCCTATTGAGCTGGACTTCATCCCACTCTCATCCTGATCTAAGATCCTAGAGAGCTGGAGAAACAAGGACCTAAAGGCTGGACCCTGCTGGCTCTGTGACTCATGAATATGGTTGAGAAAAAAATAATTTGGACTCCCATCCAGGCTCCTCTTCCCCAGCCAAAACTCCACGAAGGAGAGGATGCTGTTGCTGTAAGCTGGATTCCCCAACGTCCCCACCACATCTCCAACTCTGCTCAGTCCATCGAGGGACACCAGAACTGTGAGATCTCACGTGCTCCTCGTGATCTCCAGCTGCCTCCTCCATCCCAGTGCTGTGTCATCTCACCTGCTGGGGATGGGCCAGCAGCTTCTGGAGTCCTTGGGACCCCCAGCTGCAGGTGGCTCCCTGCCAGCCCCATCCTGAGGAGAAATCCCGGGGATTTTAGGGTGACTCTGGCTGACACAAACACACAGTGAAATTTAATGTCACACCCTCACACAAACACAGGTACCCATGTCGCTGCATGGCCTCCTCCAAACCCCAAACACATTTAGCATCTCCCTCCCCACAGGATACCCAGAGCAAGCCCCGTGCACGGGTGCCCCCTGAGAGATTTAACATAAGCAGGGTTATAATGAGACACACACAAACCTCAGTTTAAGGTCCCAGTGCCACCCAACAGGGGAATCACACCGGCTCTGCAAAGCCCCCTGCACTACATTAGGGGAGAGTCAATTCACTGGAGGAAGCTGTAATCTGATTTCAGCCTTACAAGCCAACATTATTATTCTTTTCCTTTTTATTCTTTCACACTTAAACTGATCTGCTGTCATCCTTTGTCTCTCTCCATCTCCAGCCTGTATCGCTTTCAGGGCAGCCTGTCTTCATTAGATTTTCCAGCTCCTAATATTCAATTTAATTTTAAAGCTTGTCCATTCTCCCTCCCTTTCCCCCCCTTCCCCTCCTGCCCTGCAAATCCCCCACCCCTCCTCGATGACACAGCTTTCTTCCTGATTTCCTCCCTGTGATTTCTCCTCCCTTTCTTCATTATCAGCATGTCAGATTAGGATCTGACAAGAAAGTAGAATCGACTGTTCATCCAGGGCTTTACAGCATAAGCAGGATTAGTTACCCTGATCTAAAGGACATTTCCATTTTTCTGGAACTGGAATACATCTAAAGATTCCCATCATCCAACCAAGGATGTGGGCTCCTGGCCTTTTCCACTGGGAAATGGGCAATCCATCAAAAATTGCTCCTTGGTGCTGTAAGGCTCTCAGGGACATGGAGGGGAGAGAGAGCTTGGACAGAGGAAACGTGGGGGATGCAATCCCAAGGCTTGATGGATGCAGATACCTGGAGTGGGAGATGTTTGGACCTACAGCAGCCTCACCACAGATCAGTCTCATCCCAGGGGATATTTTGCTGTTCAAAATCACCTGAGGAACCCCAGCCCATGAACATTCCTGCTCCCTCCTGCCAAGGAAGGGATGCCATAGACAAACCCACCTCAATCACACGGTAAAAGACCTGCTCCAGGTTGGAGGCAGTGAACTGAGTAACACATTTTAATGATGAGGCTCATTTCCACACAACAGCACAGATTTTCACGGTGATACCCACTGGCCTCCAAATTCCTGGGCTGTAAAACCCCTGCGTTAATGCAAACTCTCTGGCTGATTGACCCACACAGCTCACACCTGTAGTGCTCCATCTCAAGCCATAAACCTTTAAAATTGGAAAGGGAGCACCAGGGGAGGGAAATGCAGAGGCAGAATAAAGGCAAAGAGGGTTGATGTCTCCTCGTGGCTGGAAGGACTGAGGGAGTGAGGGCTCCTGGGTATCCAAAGTGAGGGAGACAACAGAGATAACCAAGGTGAAATGATGTGTTCCTCGTGGGCTGAGGGCACAGACAGAGAATTCTGTGTGCTGTTCTGGCCCACACAGAGAATTCAGGTGTGAAGAACCCCAGGATACAGAAACATGAATTGGGAGCAGCAAGATTTTACCCTCCTGTGCAGAGTTTCTCTTCTGCTCTCACTTTGGCGTCTGAGCTTGATCACCAAGTGTACATAATTAAAGGATATCTTCTCCTCTGTCACACAGGGATTGTCCCAGCACCCAGGGATCTGGGCTGTCAATGCAGGACACAGCTCCTGGCTGTGGCCATTGGCAGAAGGTTCAAAGAAAAGTGTTGGTAAGCTCCAAGACAGAGGGACAATAATTTGTTCCCCCATAACAAGGTATCCTCCTAATAACGAAGAGATTAATTTAAAGTCTGAGACATAGGATGTGAGATCCCTCTTGAGAGTTTTTTATTTTACATCAGCTGTTACAACTTCAGATGTTCAGGTTATCCTCATAAATGTCCGAGCCATCCTTGCATCTGGCTGAGTTCCTGGCCTCATTGACATCTTATGGAAATGAGTCCCTCAGTCTAATTACACTTTGGAAGACAAGAGATTTCCTTTGCATTGAATATCTGTCTCATTCCTGTCGTCTGAGACAGAGAGAGCCATTCTCAGCCTACTTCCCCCATTTTACGTGCATCCTCTTGTCTCTGCCCTTTCCTCCCCTTTCCAATATACCAAAGCGTAATTTCATTGGCTTTATTCGCAGAACACATTTCTCAGGAAGCTAATCCTTCTTATTTTTCCTCAAAACCTCCCCTGTGTCCTTCTACAGATGTGGTGACCTTCCAGGTAAACCATGGCTGCAGTGATTTATGTGATTGCAATGCCAGATGTTCTGTAGTGTTCACCAATTCTTTCCATGTGCCACAGGGAAATGCCATAAAGAAATGCCATAAGGATATTCCATAAAAATATGGTATAAGGAAGGACTTGGTCAGTAAAAATACGGCATAAAATATGCAATGCAAGATCTGGTTACTTTTTGGAATACAGCTTTCCATGGAGCTGGAGCCTCTGCTGGGCTGACTCTGGGTCCCTTCTTGGTATAATATAGTTAAATGAGAGTCAAAAAAGTCAATGAAAAATCTATTTTTTATTTTTTTCCATGATGCTTTATTCTGGGAGAGTGGATTTTCCAGCTGCCTGAGGTCCCTGAAGCAGTTCCTGATGTTGCCAGGGTTATTGAGAGAACCTGGTGGGTAAGGAACTCTACAGAAGATGCTCTGAACTTCCTAGGGTAAGAACAGGTGAATATAGGATTTGAATGGGTCGGAAGTGTGTACAGAGAAGGGATGGTTCCTTGACCCCAAAACTGTTCAAACAGCCCCTAGGAAATTTAGGCACTGACTGTGACAGTGCCACTCCCCTGTGCTCTGTATTTCCTTCCTTTAAGCAAGATTTCTTTAAATGGGGACGATTTGGCTTAAGCTGAAAACTGAGCTAAACAGGCTACGAGACACTGCAGAGAGATCAAAGGGAGTTAAAAGTAAGTGAGAGGAGGGAAATGCATGAGGAAGACAGGGGAGCAGCATGAAAGGGGGGGCTCAGGTGAGAGTCTGACCCACATGGTTCACGTGAAAGGGGAAGTCTGCAGAAACTCTGTTATTGTTCACGTGATTTCCTCCCAAGCAGAGCATGGAAGCGAGAAGCAGAGGAATATTTTCCCCATGTTATGCCTCTCATTTTCTGTCTGGAGCTACTAATTTCAGAGTCATTAGGGGAGCAATTTCCAAGGCACCTTTGTCTGAAGTGCTTTTTTGAGGCCAGGTCCCCAAACCTGCAGGGTGAGGATGGCTCTGCCACCCTCTGTGATGGCCATGGGACACTGAGTGTCCACTCTGAGCCAGCAGATCCCACTCTGGAGACCAATAACAAATATGAGGTTTTAGTCTACAGCAGTCTGGAGTAACCCAACAGAGGCAATTCCATGACTCCCAGCTGTGGCTGCCCCATCCCTGGAAGTGTTCAAGGCCAGGCTGGATGGGGCTTGGAGCAACCTGGTCTAGTGGGAGTTTGCCTATGGCAGGAGGTTGGAATTAGATGAGCTTTAGGGTCCCTCATAATAAAAAAAAATCCTTCCTTATCTCTATTCTGATATAACCTAGTCTAGAATCCTACAAACTACTTTAAACCCCCAAAGCAAACCCATCTACCACTTAGAAACAAACAAACAAATAAACAACTATTAAACCCAGCTCAACCCACAGCCCACAGGGGTGAGATCTAGAAGTTTTATCTCTCCATTTCCTTACAAATCACTGACTTGGGCAGACCTGAAGAGCTGGGTGAATTTTGATTGACCTGACACCTGCACTTATGGATAAGAAGCTCCCAAAGCAGCTCAAGAGAAGATGAGACAGTGCCAGGCCTATTTAAAGCAGTGGTTTTAAATTTAATTTCCTAGCTGGGGGAGTAGGGGGAGGGATAGAAGGCAACAGCTGTCTCATTATACCACAGAGGGTTCCTTAAGTGAAAACTGAATAGATTAGTCACGGAGAAAATTAAGACAAGGTCTTTAAGCCATCAGTATCTCCCAATTTGAGTGCAGGAGGGAAGAGAGTTGGTATTTGACTTCAATCTCCATGTCTGGGGTTCAAACTTTATTTTTAAATGTGTCTCGAAGCCAGATGTGAAATATTTTCTTTCCCCCCCCTCTTTTTTTTTTTTTTTTAAATTTTCCAGTCCAGCAATGATGCTTTTCCATCAGTTCCAAGGCCATTGTGTGGGATTGGAGAAGCTTGCAGAAGTCTGCATTGTGTTTTTAGTCAATGATTTGAGTTTTCCTTTCAAGTAGAAAGTCAGGATCAGTTCTGCCTCCCACCAAGGGATTATATCATGGCCAACACCTGCAGATCCACCTCATCACTTCAACAGGAAGACCTGCAGGTGTCAGGAGAGACATGAACGTGGTTTTGGGGGGATTTTTGGTGCTTTTGAGGCTCCCCTGAGCATTTGCATCTCACCATCAGCACTCTGGGGAAACGAGCATTGAATGGTCAGTGCTTCTGGCCACTGGTTTGAGGTGGTCTCTCTTGTCCTTCAGGGAACCACAGGATGGGTAAGGTTGGAAAGGATCAGTGGGGTCATCAGCTCCAAGCTCCTTTCCTCATGCTGGCTGTGCTCCAGACAGGTCTCCAACTCTCTCTTTCTCTTTTTTCTCTTTCTCTTTCTCTTTCTCTTTCTCTTTCTCTTTCTCTTTCTCTTTCTCTCTTTCTTTCTTTCTCTTTCTCTTCCTGCTCCCCCTTGGCATCTCCCTGAAGTATTTGACACAGCAAGATGAAATGTGGTAGAGAGGGACCCCCAAACCGACCTTTGCCAACAGCCCCCAATTATTTGGCTGATTTTTGATCACACCAATTGCCAGTTTGGGGTGCTCGAGCAGCCGAGGCCTTTATTGATGTAGAGGATGTTGCGTGAGCGTGTCAAGAGCTTTGCTGAGGTTAAGCTGTCTTACATCTGCTGCTGCTCCCCTGACCCACGAGGATCATTACACTGTCATAGGAGGAAATTAGGTTGGTGGGATGTGATTTGTTCCTTGGAAATTGAGGCCGGATGCTACTTATCCCCTTGCCATTTTCTAGGTGCTAAGAGACAGATTGCTTGACTCTTCACTCCAAGATTTCTCTGAGCACTGAAGTCGGGCTGATTTGTCCCTAATTCCCCAGACTCTCCTTTCCTTTTACTCCCTTTCAGGAGGATGATGTATTTGCTAGGTGATAATAGCTTTACATTCCTACCAGATCTTGAGGTTCAAATTGACAGAGGGTTGTTCTGCAGTGCTGAAGGTCCTTCCCGTGGCATGTCTGCAGATGATCATAGGAAGATTCGGTGATTTTAGTTGCCCCTTCCTAGAGCTAAGTGGGGCAGCTCTGTCCCAAGCTGAGGGGCTCTGCCTGGTACAGTTTCCCAGGAGAACCTCTGGGAAACCCAGTCCTTGCTTGCTTGTGTTTAAATCAAACCAACCCATTATGAGGCAAAGCTAAAAGGCAGGCAGGGAAATAAAAATGTGCTCAAACTCCCTTTTTTCTTTTTCTTTTTCTTTTTTTTTTGTTGTCCAACCTAAGTATCATCTCTGTTGAGACTTTAATTATTTCTTTTCCTTTAATAACGAGCCGCTGCATTGTTCTCTCCCCGCACCCACACTGTTGTGCCTCTGAAAGCACAATTAGAGTATACATTGCTAATTTAGTTTTGAAGGGTGTATTGTGGGGAATTAAAAAGTAAAGGCGAGGCGGGGGGGGGACCTTGTGTTCGTTGCTGCAAACAAAAGCGAGCAGGGGTCAGACAATTGGCTGGCTGGGATGGCTCTTGTTTCTCTCTTGAAGAGAATGAGCAGGACACAGAACAAAGCCTGGGCTCAACGTCTCATGGAGTACGCTCCGATGGCCAAAGTGTAAGGGTTGCTGTGTGTGAGTAGCACGAAACAAAGGAGATTTTAATTGCAAACATTGATCATCCCCTTTGGTCTCTGGCAAGGGTTGCTGTGGCTTCGTCACTTGGAAGCTTTGCTCGCTGCAGCTTTGCAAATATTTTTCAGGGGCCTCCATCATGTGACCTTGTCAAAGTGACAGAAAGTTGCTTTCTTTTTTTGCCCCCCAAACAATAATAATCCAGCTTTTTTCCCCTCTTCTTTTTCTATTTTAAGGTTGCAGCAAAACCCTGTTAGCTGCAAGGCTGCCACAGTTTCACTCTCATCCAACCAAGCTGCAGGAAACCGGGACTCCTGTGACCTCAGGCTAAAGAATAAGGTGGTCTCTGACATTTTCTCTGCTCCTAAATTCTGTTTGGGTAGATAAAGGTAGCAAAAGGTCTGTGTTGTGGCCCTGCCACAGATCTGCTGGCTGGGAGCTCTCCTGGGAGGCCAGGAAAGAGATTACATCTGCCTCCTGGAAAACCTCTGCAAATACCAGGCTGCAGAGCAAACGGAGCAGCCTCCGCCTCCTGTGGGCACTTGGCTGAGGCAGGGGACGTGGTGCAGGGAGTCAAGGTGGGTAATGAGCATCTGTGTGTCTGCCGAGCACACAGAGCTGGAAAAAAACCAATCCAGGGGCAGTTCTCTGATCCTGAGGCCGGCTGGCACTTCATGCCTTGCACCCACACTGCTGCGCTCTCCTTGTCCCCACATCCCAGCGTTTTTCTGTTGGGAATGGCCCTGGCGTGGGATAGCCCCTGAGCTGTGCTGGACTGGGCTTCAGGACAGTCCTGTCTGGACACAGAGCCATTGCTCAAGGGTTTAGCATGTGGATGATGGAGAGTCAGTGCTCGGTTAGGTACAGCCAGAGCTTAGTTAGGCCGGCAATAACTGAATTGTGATGCTTGTCTTAGATATGAAACTTTTCCTGGCTACTTTGACAGTGTGGACAGCAGGGAAGTTGTTAATGAGGTGCATCATGCCTTGGTTACAATATTTACACACTCAGAGGCACCTGTGTGCTCCAGGACAGAGCTTAAGTGAAATAATGGACGGAGAATGTCAGGACTCGCTGTTCACGAGCTGTGGAGTGCTCCAACAGCTCCTTCCAGCACGGCTCGAGGTTTCCTGACAGCAGCAGAGCTAAGCTTAAGCCTCCCCTCCTTTGATGCTTTTTCTCTGCAGTGTCATCCTGACTCTCTGCCTTTCTTCCACCATAATAAAATGTGCCCTCTCCCTTCTCCTTCCCAAACCTTTCCTGTCCCTTTTTGTGCTCTGTCCTTTTGTTTCCTCTAGACAGCCCTGGGGTATTTCTGCTGAAGATTCATCTGGCTTGAGGAGACGTTTACCTGTGTCCAACGAAGCCTTGATCCTTTTACCACCACTGGAGGGAAGGAGGCACATTCAGGGAACGATTAGTTCAAGTCCACATCTGAAACAGATCAAGGAAACCGTGTTAGGTGGCATGAAATCCTGCCTGGCAGGGTATCTGTGACCTCCTCAAAAGACAGATGTCGGGAGAGACAGCACTGGCAGAGCATCCTGAACTCTCCCCTGCTCTGCATCTTCAGTCTGTTTGCCCTGGAAATTGTAGCTGGAGGTACAGGTGTGAGTGAGCTGGAAAAAGGCAGCCTGGCAAGTTCTGCTGTGGCTTGTTTGTTATTTTAAAGTTTCCACCTTTCTTTAATTTTTAAACATTTTTATGAGGTTTTCCCTCTGCAGATAACTGTCTCCCTCACATGGCTCCCACTTCCCGGACCCAAAGCATCTCTGAAATGAGGAATGCTGCTCTGGAACTGCACTGGAGGCTTTGCTAATGCCAAAGTACATCTGAGCTTAGCCACAAATGTAGGTCTGGTTCCTGTCAAAACTCCTGGGTGCCCCATCTTCCCACCCAGCAAGAGCTTTCCATCAGCTTCCTCCAGAGCCACAGGGAGTCTGTGCCAGTGCCATTCGTGGTGGAGGCTGAGGACATGCTGGGTGCAATGGTATAGGAGAGGGGAGTAGTGTCAGGAATTACACTTTTACTGTTGTGGCACTGGAGGAAGGAAAAAACCTCAGTCTCACACAATGTTTGATGTTATCCGAGGTGAACAATTCCAGGCCAGAGTTCATTGTGTAAACCTACCCAGAATCTTGGCTCTGTTTAGGAACCTTTTGTAGCGTGAAGGGTAAAAAGAGCAGCAAAAGTCAGGCTGTTGATGCTCCAAGGGCTGGAGCAACTCTGCTCTGGAGCCTGGCTGGGAGAGCTGGGGGTGTTCACCTGGAGAAAACTCCAGGGAGATCTTAGAGCCCCTTCCAGGGCCTAAAGGGGCTCCAGGAGAGCTGGAGAGGGACTTGGGGCAAGGGCCTGCACTGATAGAACAAGGGGGAATGGCTTCACACTGAAAAAAAGCAGGTTTAAATTAGATATTAGGAAGAAACTCTTTCCTGTGAGGGTGGTGAGGCCCTGGCACAGGTTGCCCACAGAAGCTGTGGCTGCCCCTGGATCCCTGGAAGTGTCCAAGGCCAGGTTGGACGGGGCTTGGAGCAGCCTGGGACAGTGGAAGGTGTCCCTGCCCATGGCAGGGGTGGCACTGGATGGTCTTTAAGGTCCCCTCCAACCCAGTTCCCTGTGATTCTCTGATTTCATTTGGCACTGTGGCCATGCAGAGCTGTCAGACTGGGATATGGATGCTCCCAGTATTCCCCCTCCTTCCCCAGGCCTCTCCATGCACAAGGTCACTCCAGATATCAACACCAATAAAGATCCAGGCTCTGACAAAGCAAAGGCATCTTTGCTGACATGCAGCAGACACGGGGCAGGGTGCCTGGCTCCTGTTAACCCCTGACACCTGCTTTTTTGAGTGGTCCTGGTGGTTTGTGTATGGAAAACAGACCTGATCTGTCCTGGGAATCTCAGCAGCTCTCCAGGGTCTTCAGTGCAATCCTGGGGCTGCGTGTGGCCCTGGCTGTAATGCAGCATGGGAAAGTACAAATGCTACTGCAGGGAGATCATTTGTAATAAAATTTAGAGTGTTTTACAGTCATTTACACAGAGATCTGCCAAATATCTGGAGTTTGTCTCTGGTTTTATTTGGAGTTTCTCTCTGTGTGCTTGTGTGTGTGTGCAGGCACAAGTTTTGGCTGGGAGACGCTGATGCTTTAAATTCCTACCAGCATTTCCAAGTTTCCAGCCCTTCAGGGACAATTTCACAGAATAACTCCAGGTCCCTGTAAACATTTGAAGCCTTCATTCAGCCCAACTCAATTCCCAAGGAGTCCTTATGCCCGGTATTCCTTATGGACTGGCTCTCCATGGCTCCCTCTGTAGCACTTTCCTTAAGCTGTCTGAGTGGCTGAGTCTCAAACAAACAGGGAATTTAGGCAGGAAGTTTAAGCTTCCTGCATCGGGGCTTTCTTTCTCAAAGAGCCACAAGCACAGCAAAATGCTCATCATTTTCCCCAACCATCCCCAGCTTTGGGAAGGGGCTCTGAATTCTTTGAATGCCTGAAGACATCACCTCACTCAACCATTCCTGTCCCAATAAAACGCTAAATGGATTTGCTTTGATGCAAAAAAAAACCCCCACCCAACTCTGCTAATGGCTTTTTATTATGTTTGACTTAATGCTGGCATAAATTCTCCCAAATTTATTTCAAGTTTGCTTGAAAACCTCATTTGCCTAATTGTAATAATAAAACAACATCACATGCAGATGTCTCCTGTCTTTTCCAAACTCAATTTATTTTCAATTAGCAGTGATTTTGGGGGGAGGCACGAGGATGGCTGTTGGGGAAAAAGTGCATCAGGTGGCATCTCGGACCTGTTAGAAAAACAGAGAATTTGAGCACAAGGGATTCACGGAACCCATTGCCCTGGCCTGGCTGTGCAAATCTGCGAGAGATCAAATCCAAAGCATGAAAAAATATGATCTGGGAGGCTGGGAAGTGCCAGGAGAGGAATGTACTGTCCAAAGGGCTGTGCCGTGGGCAGGTGCTGCCTACCAGCCTTGGGGAGGTCTGGACCACATTGTGAGTCATTTGGGAGATGCAGCCATGCAAATTAGGGACAGTCCAGAGCACACGATGAGATTATGAGAGGAAATGGCTCCACTTTTCCCTGCTTCAGACAACACCGAGAGCCCTGCTCTGCTCTTTACTTCCACAGCTGACCGAGGGTTGAGCAGCTCAGATCACAGTTGAACCCTGCAGGCAGTGGTTTGGGGAAAATAAATGGCATCAGCTTCATTTAAGAGATGGGGAAACTGAGACACAGCAACTCTGCCCATGGCAGGGGCCAGGGGAGGTTGGAACTGGATGATCTCTAAGGTCTCTTTCAACCCAAACCATTTTGTGACTCTGGGATTGTATAAACTCACTGACTCTGCTTTGGCCACTCAGAGTAACGTGATTTTACAGGGTTATGAAACAAACTCTTTTTCTCCATGTTGTGATTGTTCACAGGCTCCAACTAAGGCTCAAACCTGAGCTGAAGGGGAGCTTCACTGAGCTGCCTTCATCTGCTGCAGGATTTGAAGTGACTTGAACCAGGCTAAAACCCACATAGCTGCAACAGGTCTGGAATGAAATCATCCACCTCCCTGACAGACACCTCTGAAAGTCAGTCAGCACCTGAGAGAAGCTGTAGCATGGCTGAGGTGCTGTGGCTTTGCTTCTTCTCTTCTCCCTGCTGGGATAAACGAGGCAGAGATCTCCCAAAGAAATCAGCATTTTCCTGGCGTGTGTTTGTACAGGAGAGGGCAGACGGGGCTTGCAAGAGGTGCAGGAACATGCAGGGAGAGCAAACCATCAGTGACCTTTCCAGGTGTTTGCGGAGTCGTGTTGGTCATGATGCCCTGGCATATGGTTGGAATTCAAGCCCTCGTACAGCCTTTGGCTATCTTGAGTTGTGCTGAATGAGATGCAAATGAATTGTGATGAGCATCTGGAATTCAAGGAAATTGCTATAAATAATGCATGTGACTTGGTCAGGTTTGTAGGTTTGCCAGGCAGGACTGTTCTGTAAATCATTTAGGGCTGGTGAAAGGTGCCAGGTCAGTGTTTGTGCAGAAAGAGGCTCAGGTTTGTGCCCCACAGCAGCAGTGCCCTGATCAGGCTGCCCAGAACTGCCACCTTCTCTCTCCAGTTTCTCATCCAAAGACTTTTCAGCTCCTGAACTTTCCCAAGACGCTCTGGAAGAGTGTCCATCAGTGCCAGCTGCCACTGTGGTGTTCTAAGGTGGTCAGCAGTGTGATGAGAACAGGCTGGAGGAAAAATAATCATTTAATAGGTTCTTAAAATTGTAGGATCCCAGACTGGTTTGGGTTGGAAAGGACCTTAATGATCATCCAGTTCCAACCCCCTGCCATGGGCAGGGACACCTTCCACTATCCCAGGCTGCTCCAAGCCCTGTCCAGCCTGGCCTTGGACACTTCCAGGGATGGGGAATCCACAGCTTCTCTGGGCAACCTGTGCCAGGGCCTCATAATTTCACAGGATGCTCAGCAGCCATCAGCTGTCAACCACCAATGCTACCCTCTCTTGTGCCTCTGAGGACATGTTGTTATCCAAGACAAGAGAGTTCCTTTTTCCCATGCCTGGTCTTTCACTTCATCAGCCTCACTCAGCTGGTAAAGAGGGAAGGAGGACTCCCCAGTAATGCTCTCACCACAGGAGTTCTGCTCCCTGTCTGGTGGTTTCAATTGCTTGGAAAAAATCTGATGGAGGGTTTGTGTGCCCTGAAGCTCGTCCATTCCTTCCAGGTGCATGAGTTGATGTAGCAGATGATTCCTCCCTCCCCTCATGCTGCAGATGAACTGGGAGAGTTCATTCTCTCAGCCCCTGCACGGGGTTGTGAAGCACCTTGTAACTGGGTCACTTGAAGGTTTCCAACTCCGAGAGCGTCTGGGTAAAACCCAACCCTGTGCCGATGTGTGAGGGAGCAGATTAGAACTGGGAATTAATTTGCTTTGGTTTTAGCTCTGTGAAATTTGTGAAAGCAGAGAAGTCCGGTTCTGCAGTCCCGAAGGAAAGACCTGCTGTTTGACTCCGAGATCCAGGCTCCTGCCACGGGACCGGGAGGTTTCAGTGCCATCTGCCAAAGGGCAGAGGGACCCTCTCCTGCTGGCTGGGGCATCAACGTGACACTGAACACGCACAAAACTCACACAAAGTCTGTGAGAGGCCTTGCATGCAAATTACTACAGGGTTAGTGCTTTCAGCATCAGGGTGAGGCTTTTCCTGAGTGAGGCAGGTGAAAATTCAGACACATTTTCATGTGCCTCCTACTGTGGCTGTGTTTTGGTTAGGAGCATTGAAGAGAAAATTTAGAATCAGCTCCATGCTGTCTCTCTTAGCTGCTGCTGTGAAAAGGTCATTTATGGAATAGACTTAAATGCAATATTTAAGGCAGGATAGCTGCAGCTGCAGCAATAATGCCTCCTAAAATGCTTGGAGCAATCAGAAATTTCCATGTCCTATCTGCCAGTTCATTTTACAATGTCCCTGGACAAAGAAAAATAAAAAGTTGACTCTTGCAGCTATGCAGGCAGGAGAGAAAAGATTCACGTGGGGATGGAGGCTGTAATCTTCACCTGCTCTTGGGCTGTGAATCTGGTCCTTCTGAGCTGAAGTAAGATGTTTCTTCAACTCAGCCTGAGGTGTTTTACAGGCTCTTTTCTCTGAGGGTTTCTCAACAAGGATTTCAGGTAGTGGTCAAGCTCCCATGAGACACAGAAAATTCTGTTTAAACATAAAAGGAAAACCGAACCTTTTTACTGAGAGGGTGATCCAACACTGCTACAGGTTGCCTGAAGAGGCTGTGGATTCTCCATCCATGGAGAGATTAAAACCCAATTGGGCACAACCCCGAAGTAGAGCTGATCCTACTTGAACGGTGGGATTAGACCCGATGATCTCCAGAGGTTCCTCCATCCTCCAGCAGTTTGCAAATGGCAGATTTTAACTACTTCGATCAAACTTTCTTCCACAGGTCATTAAGAAGAGAAGACTTTAACCTCTGACTCACCACACCCAGGTGAGCATTAACACCCTGTTCTCAAGACTGCTCTGAGGCACAGACACAGGGAATGGTGAAAGCTCCAGTGCAGGGAGCTGATGGAGCTGATAAGATGAAGATGTGTTTTTCTGTCTGTCAAACTGACTGCTGAGCAGGAGGACAGGCCTGGTACAAACCACCTCATCAACCAGACACAGAAATGGGAAATCTGGCGTGTTCCAGCTGTTTGCCAGCGCTTCCCATGGATTTGCACGGCGTCTTCCAGTGGATGCAGCTGCTCACTAGCACTTCTCCCTCTGCATTTGGAGAGAGCTAACGAGCCAACTGCCAAAATCCAGCTGTTACAGAGGCACCCAGCCTGCGAGCGTGCTCCTGTTACCTTTAGTAGCAATTTGTGCTTCCTCATCAGGGGACTGAGGCTGGTCAACCAGCCAGGGCATCCACCTCAGGTTGACTCGTCTGCTGAATTACTGACAGCCCAGAAGAGAAGGCAGATGTCCATTCAGCTGAGAGGATCCCAGCCCAGCTCTCAAAAAACCCCCAAATCCTGAAAAAAAAGAAAAAAAATTCCAACAAAATCTAGGCTGCTTTTCTGTAAGACCATCTCCCTTCACTGGTACCCTATGCGTGTTCCTACTTCCTTTTTCAGTCCCTGTGCTGCTGTGGACTCCAGATTAAAGCTGATGGGAATAAAAGCCCTGTCCCTTAGTTTTATGGGAAAATTAGGTATCTAAATCCTGTGATCTTTTGTTTGACCTTTTTTCTTAATTTTTAATTTTTTTTTTTAACCAACTTTTAAACACACGCTCAGTTTTCACAATCAGAGAAGTGCAGTTCAGACTGAACTTGACCTTAGTATTAAATGACCAATGCGTGGTATCTCTGTTTTTGTGTTGACCTCCTCTTCTCCCCTCGTGTTCTCGTTCCAAGCCTCCTTTGTTCCACCTGATTTCTAATCTGATTCCTTTCCTCCTCTTCCCACGAATGTTGGCTGCAGCCTGCCCTGCTAAACAATCGAATTTATAAACCAATATATATTGTAATTACAACCTGAAGCTGATTTCCGGGATGTTATCTTTGCCCTGAGACGGCGAGGCTGGAAAATAATGAGCAGAGAAGGTGAGTTAGGATGGCTTCCAGGAGAAACTGGGAGAATTAACACAGGGTGACAACATTTGGATACAGGCAAGCATCATCCTGAACTACGGCTTTGATTTCCCTCTCGTGGGTTAAGCAGGGATTCTGGGAAAGGCTGTTGCTGATCTGAGGAAATGTCTTGCCAAATTCTCAGGAAGAGGCAGGATCTTTACAAAGCCACTATTTGGATTTTATTGCCCCATCAGTTCAATGGCTCCAACCTTTTGGACTCTTGGACTGTGTTGTGACTCCTGAAATCTTTGTGCTTGTTCACTGGTGACTCCCACAAGCTGAAGGCCCCATCACCTGATGCATGTTATGGGCCAGTAAAAGCCTAAAGACAACTGAAAAAAAGCAGTTTTTTCATTTTGTCTATTCCTCTGTCCAAGGACAGAGCCCATCCTATCTTGGTTTTTGTACGTGCTTTCATTGACCTTCAGCGAGGAGATTTCTACACCTGCCAAAGGCATTTTCTTGAGCATTAAATAATCTCCCAGTTTCTGCCCTGCACATCTCTCTTTGCCATTTAAGCTCATTATTGTGTCCTCCATGGAGATCCCCAAAATCAGCAGGCACAGGGAGCAGTGCTGCCTTTGATGATGAAGGATTTTTTGCCTGTTGAAGACCATTCCCAAACCATCTCTCAGTCCTGTCTCCTTTCTGCTGAGCAGCACTGACTTTCCCAGCAGGATTTATTTTCTGGGTCCTTTTGTGGCTTTTCCCAGACTCTCCAATCACCCCACATTTTTTGGGAGGAGCACAGGCTTTTGCTGAAAACTTCCTCGTGTGCTGTCTCACGAGTAACAACTTTATCCCAAGGATTTCATCCCACATCTTCCAGAAATTTATCCTGTGGTCTGTGACAGCTCTTGAGCATCATTCTGGAGCGCTGCTGCCCTGCCCGACACACAACACACTGCCCCAACAGATGTCCTGTCCCCGTTCAAATTGTTCCTATTTCCTTTTCCAGTCCGTTTTCTCTGCTCCCTGGTCTTTCTCTTTCCCACAAGGTTTAGCACCAGGACAGAGGGATGTTGACTTTTAAAGCAGGTGGGGGTTGTAACAGAAACCAAGTGGATAATTGTGGCACGGAATAATAATTTGCCTCTCAGTTGATTGAAGCTACTTTGAATTTGAAGCAATCCCACCTGATGTTTCGCACAGTGGATTGTTCAGAAGTGGTTTCCTGGAATACGCCTCACATTTGGCAGCTGAGCTGTGCAGCCCAGCTATTTTGAGGTAAGAAATTCCCAGAATCCTGCTCCTAGAATGTCCCTGGATTCAGCTGTTTTCCAAGCATCAACTTCTGCTGGAGCAAATTTTATGCAAGGACTTTGTGGGTAGCCCTGGAATGAGCTCCCACCGCTCTGGATGTGATGAGGACCTTCTGCTCAGCTCCTCTGAGCTGTTCCCTCTGGGATGCTTTTGCAGCAGAGGATTTTTGCCTCTTTTTTTTTTTTTTGCTGGAATGTTCATGGACCATCTCCATGGCTCTTCTGGAGAGAGACTTGGGACACTTCCTTTGCTCACAGTAGGATTTGCTCCTGTGTTTCCAACACTTGATCCAAAGTTCCTCCAAGCAGACACAACTCTGAGCGTTGGTTTGGCTTTCAGGCAACCTCTCCTGGAAGAGCTGATGCTCACAAAACCTTGTATTATCCATCATCCACAGGAAGCCCATTTTGTCCTCACAGGAACATATTTTGCACTCAAAAGACCCGGAATTTCCTCAAATTGCTTCCCACTGGAATCAGCACGTGCTTGAAAATCCTGCCCAAGGCTCCCAAGTGGTCACAGCAGGAGCGTGGTTTGAAGAATTCAAGGGAGGTCACCACGCACCAGTCAGGGTCAGGGGTGCAGCTGAGGACACCAAGGCTCCAGGTGACACGTGGAGATGTGAGTGATGGACTGAGAACAGACTCCAAGGGATAATTTTAAAAATGGTGCAATCCCACACAGGTTTCAAAATAGGTTTAAATTACAGCCAGAATGAAACCGGGATGGCTGGGGAAACTTAGCAAAAACTGGTAAAAAACACGCAAACAAATCCACTCAAACATAATCATGGAGTTCCCCGCCCCCACGACTGATCATGGTTTTTTTAGCAGGAAAGTGGTAGGAAATAGCCAAATAAATAGGATCACAATCTTAAACTCATCTTGGAAGGGAAAAAAAAAAAGAACCTGTAGATGCAGAAACAGGGAAATTAATTGTGTTTTCTGATTAACAAACACAATTAAGGAAACAAAGCAAGAAAACCACTGGCAGCGCTGGGCAAGGTTATTTCTATATTATTCTGATTACACGAGATGGTCAGTGCTGGGTGACAGCTTTATTCTGAGAGCTATTAGAGGGACAGAAGCAGATAACACTACCAACTAATTATTACTGCAATCTGTAATTTCTCTGCAGGGAACTGGAATTGCGAGGGACCGGGGTGAGAAAGAGAAATAACCAATAACAACAACAACAAACGCGAAATTGCGGGGATGAAGGAGGAAAGTGGAACCAATGGGGAAATTATTTTCATAAAGCCGGAGTGAAAGGATGGGAAAGTTGTTAATCTGATTTCATGGACTAACACTGGCAGGTCCTTTAAGGTCAAAACAAAGATTAAAGAGTCCTGTACGAGGGAAACCAAACAAACCGTACTGGTGTTGGGAGAAAATAATACATGAGTGGGTTATCAGCAAAAGCCAACAACTATTGCTGCTATTCCTGGAGGTTACAGGGACCTTTTAAACTGTGAGGGAAGCAGAACCACACTGTCACTCCAGATGGGATTTGGATGATTTTGTGTAGCCAGCAAAAGCTGAGCCGGTTGCCCTCGGATCCTTTCAGAGACAGTGGAGCCGACCATAAATCCTGGTTCTCTTGGGCCAGGGTCTGCTTTAGGGTGACAGGACTGTGGGTGAAGGGGGTTGGCTTTGCTGGGAGCATCTCAAGGAGGAGAAATTACTCTGAGGTAATTTCGGCTGAAGGAGGGCAGGTTTAGATTAGATATTGGGGAGAATACATTTACTATAAAGGTGGTTAGGCACTGGAACAGGTTGCCCAGAGGTGTTGGTGACTCCTCATCCCTGGAAGTTCAAGGCCAGGATGGATGGGGTTCTGAGCAACCTGGGCTAGTGGAAGGTGTCCCTGCCCATGGCAGGGGGTGGAACTGGATGATCTTTAAGGTTCCTTCAATCCAAACCATTCCATGATTCCATAACTCTATGACTTCTGTTCCTCGTGGACTATGGTTTTACAGGAGTAGCTCAAGGTTGGATATAAACGTGATTTTTTTTCCTTTTTGACATGATTTACAGGCTGGAATGATCCCAGGGTGACCTGCTTGGGAACCCAATGTCCTTCCAGCATCTAATGTTACCCACAGCCATCCCAGCAGGAGCCATCCATCCCACCTGCTCTTGTGGTGGGATTGCAAGAGGGTCTGCTGTCCCTGCTTCCTGGATAAATGGCATTTGTGGGCAGGTCGGACTTGCCTCAGTGAGACAGGTACATCTTCACCTCCAAAATTGCCTGTGTTCACCATGTAAATCAGTGGTGGGCCCAAACTAAGTCAAGAAGGTTGCTCAGTTGCTTTTTTATCTGTTAAAAAAAAAAAAAAAAGAAAAGTCCTTGGGATATTTAAGAGAGAAAAATCCAGCCACTGGAGCCAGGCAAGAACCCTGTGTTAGTTTTGTTTCCTTTAGCCTCAGAATCAAAGCTGCTCTATGTCCATGTATGTATTAGATGGCAAATCCAGTCTGGACCCATGACAAGGGTGGAGAGGACAAAGAACCAGGAGAGACCCCCTGGGGCACCACACCACAGTCCCAAACTCCTGCTGTGCCTCTTGGAAGTGGCCACAGAGATGGGAGCTGCTTTCTTTGGTGTGATGGGGCAATCATGGTGTCATTTTTCCTTTCAAAGTTGTAATAGGAATGTACTAAATCAATCGAGCAAAGAAGGCTTCCAGAAGCTGACTTGTTAAAGGGTACGTTGCGTTGATCTGTGTCTTGGGGTGACTTTATGATGTGTATCCCCTATCACTGCTCTATGCCCAGAAATTGTCTTTGTGCCTTTTCTGTGCCTTTAAACTGAGCCTGAGAGGGGGGAGAGAAAAAAACGGAGTAAACTTTTCAAAACAATTGTCCAAGGACACAGACACAGATTCCTTGGCTTTTGCAGCAGCCAGAGCGGAGGAAGCTCCTTGCTTGCTTTTCAGCCAGCTTTCGGCTCCTTTTCTCCGGAGGGAGATGGAGAGCTGACCTTGGTCTCCTGGAAGTTTGGTTTTTCCCTTTTTTCCCCCTTCTGGATTGTTTCAACAACATCAGAACACATCGGGAGAATTTTTCTCCAAGGCCCTGAGGTGGGGGGCCCACGGCCTCGCCGACCCAGCTCCGAGGAGGAGACCACACCTACAGAAGGACTCTGAAATCTTCTCAGGTTTCTCTCCATAGTGAGAGATTTCATTATTTAGCATTATTATCCTTTTCCTGTGTGTGGGTTAAATAAATAGTTTTTATCTCTTTCACTTTCCTTCGAGGAAAAGTTTTTTTTCCTGAACGTGGTGGAGGAGGGGTGGTTGTAACCTGCCTTTCTCACAGAGGATATTTCCTCCAAATTTGGCCAAACCGGCACAATCTGCTGGAATTCGTTCCTGGTGTAAGAGGGGAAAAGGACAGGTGGGTTTTACGCCTGCTGGAACCAGAGGACAGGAATTCTGTGCCTTCTGTAATCCTGCCAACAGGCCTTAGAGACAAGATAAATCCATCCACTTGGCAAGATGACCTAAAAACCAGGCCCACGTCTTTTTGCATTACAATTCCAAACCTCTCTCTTCTCCCCACTCCCTTTTTCCCTTTGAGATCTCTTCTGGGACATGAGAGCAGGGAAAAATGATGTCTGTGGCAACCTATATTGCTGTAAAAATAGAAGCCTACACCTGATAACATCATGAGTGACATCAGATATAGAATCTCAGGCAGAATGTTCATGTGACCCTTGCAACTTGTTACTCCCTCTCATACAGAGCTGGGTTTGCTTCTTGGAGTGCGGTAGGTCAAAATATCTCCATGTGTGGGTGCTGAGGCAGATTGGTGAGATGGGAAAACGTTTTGAAGGGAAAAGATTTATTTTTGTAGATAGAATCGTAGGATAGTTAAGGTTGGAAAACATCTTTAAAATCATCAAGTCTAACCATTAGCCCAGCACCACTAAACCACATCATTTCCTGCGGAGGATGAAATAACGGGACATCACACACTGATCAGTATGATCATGTGAAGCCATTTATTATTAAAAGAACACACACTTATATAGCAATTTTAGTTCTGACTCCATAATGTTTCAAACATCGTATGGCCAAAAGCAGTATAATGGTTGGGTGCTTGCTACTGTTAGCACGTTGTGTCTGAAGTTCTGATTGGACACTTGCTGGGACAACTATTCACCATATTTCAGCTCCTCACAGCCTTTTTGTTCAGCATAATGTATCAATCTTTTTGGAACTAACTTATTGTTTCAGCAATTCCCAAACTATATTCTTTCGTGCTGTGGTCAATACATCCTTATTTCATATCCTTGGGTTGTTTCTTCTCTTTCTTCCGTGGTGTTATCAGAGATAGCGTAGCCTTTACTCAGCTTGATTCAATGCTGGGAAAGCTGGATTGTTCTTTCTCAATATCACTTACTTAGCATGATTGGATGCTGGGAAAGTTGGCTGGGAAAGCTGCGTTGTGCATTCCCAGTGTCCGTTTTCCTGCAAAAAATCCTCAACAATTTCCAAGTGCCGCATCCACACATCTTTTCAACGCTTCCAAGGATGGTGACTCCGCCACTTCCCTGGGCAGCCCATCCCAGTGCCTGACCACCCTTTTGTCGCACGCGGACACCAGGGAGGACACTTACACTCACGCCAGGCGAAAGGGCCAAAAGGGGCCAGCCTCTTTATTCAGACAGTTATATACCTTCTTAACAATCACCGTGGATTGGAGGGTGAAAATTACCACCCCTCAATCGCACTGGTCCGAGGAAATATCCATCAAACATCTCCGCCCAGGAGAAAGAATGAAAAACATTAAGGACAGTTAGACAAACATAGCTATGTTTACAGAGAAATGTGTGAGAACTTCTATCACAGAATTAAAAACATCCAAGCCCTGCAGAAATCAGGGCGACACCCTTTCAGTGAAGAAATTTTCCCTACTCACCAACCTAAACCTGTGAATGTTTTCTGAGGTGTCAACATCCTTGTGGAAGTCACCAGGAAATACCGAAGTGATGAATCCCACATAAGGCCTGATCCCACGAGACGTGGGATCACCTTCTGATGTACAAAACCCAACCAACTCTTTTCTCACTGAGCCTGGCATTTAACATTATTACTGTCCAGTTACCTGCTGGACCCTGATTTCACACAGACCTCACTCTAACGAAGGTGCCAGAACGTCCTTCAGGATGGGATTCCAGGTGTTGTCCATCACACCTCCTGCTTTCCCTGATCCAGGGGACACCGGTGCTATCAAGCATTCCTCCTGTGGGTTACAGGTTAAATATGATTTATATCACAGTATAAATCAGTTTATATCATTGTATAAATCAGTTTATATCACGGTATAAATCATACAGATGTGTGGGGCAAAGTCTCTATGTAACTCATTTTTATTCACCCTCCATATTAAACTCCCTGCTTTTATTTCTCCATAGTTGTGCTTTACCTTTATTTTTTCATTCCATTTGCAGCCTTCTTCCCACTTTACCTGTAATTTTTTTTTTCCTTGCCCAAATAGTCAGGCTTTTAAAGCATTCCTGGTACAAGCATCTTGGCCTCCTGCCTTGTTTTTTTCCCTGTGACACTGAGGTTTGCTGATATGGATTTGATGGACTTTTTCAGCAAGAGCCAATATTTATTTCGTTGCTACTGAGCCTATTTACCAAGGAAGCAGCATTATTTCACATTTGTTGCCCACTTTGTCAAGCCTGTTTCTATTTGGCTGTTCCCACTCCTTCACTCCTTTAATAAAGTGACAGTTACTGCCACTGATATTTCCTGGAAGAAGTTACCTTTCACCTTCAGATTTTTTAGCATTTTTTTTCCCCTGCATTTTTTTTTTCTTCCCTTTCTGAAATAAAAAAAATGACTGAAAATTTCAGCTCTCCCTAGGTCACACGCTGCTGCATTTCTTCTCCAATAAATATTCACATCCCCTGGGACTTCCATGGTCTTGTTCTCTCCTTCAGCTGCGGCTCCCTCTTTCCCCTGCACCAAAACTGCACCGTGAAATTCAATTTTTGGTGGTTTTTTTGGGTCACTTGCCACCATATTCCTTCAAAAATGGTCTGAAATGGTCCGGGTGTTACACTCAAGAGTTTTGTTGTGTGTGAAATGGAGCCGACCCC
>VXAD01007409.1:501874-547557 GCA_013399195.1 Dicrurus megarhynchus
AAAAAAAAAATTATTAGCCCATCTAACTATAATGTGAAAGTTAATTAACTCACACTCATAATCCACGCTGATACAGATGAGACTCAGTAGTTATAATAACATTAAAACTGTTACATAAGGAAGCTTTCCAGCATCTCCCCTTTTCCTCTGGTCCTGCCAACATCCCTCTGCATCCCAGGACTGACAGATTCCATTCCCTTCAGCACAGAGGGAGGGTTCTGAAGAGTTGTCACCACCCTGAGAACTTTCCTGGAAGCTTTGTGATGTTCATGGTGCTGTTTTTCACTCCTCACTCTTGGATCCCCTCAAGGGTGTTTTCACCCCTCCCTTTCGCATCCCACCACACCTGTAGGGACTCACAGCTCCTTCCAGCCTCTGGGAATCACTGCAGGAATCCTCCTGCTCTGCAGGAATTTGCATTCACCAGCAAGCAGTGTCCACTCCTGGGCTGCTGCTTTTCCATTCCTGCCCGTCTCCCGGAAAGTCACGCAGAGAAAACGTGTTTGCAAACAGAACTTCAGGTGCCTGACACCTCCCCCCAGCACAAAAGCTGGCAGAGAAGTAATTGCTGCAGGGAGGGACGTTCAGAGGCTTCCCAAACTTTGATGCCCTGTGATTTGCAACTCTCTGTAGTTGGAACTTGCAGTCTCGTCTTTGCTGCACAATCCTTCAGGGGATGGAAACCTGTCGAAAGGCTCTTGCTGATTTCGGTGGGGGTTTTGACCGGCTCCTCACTGAACTTTTAGACGATTTCAAGTGAGCTAAAACTTCACACATCCTTCTTTACCCCATGCAGTGGCCGACTGCTCTAAAGTTGCCTGGTTCTCATCTTGCTGAGGAATTGAAGAAACTATGTCACCTTCCTGACTGAGCGTTGTCCTTCCCTTTTAGCTCCCTGCCAGGTATTTTATATGTTAGATGAAAATATTTGCCACGTTAGTGAAGACATCTCAGTGTCTGAGTGTGATCCGATGGGATTCTGATCCTGCGTGCAACCTTGGGCACTGCTGAAAGACGGAAAATAAACAATCACGGCACAAAATAGGAGACTTGGCCCATTTTCCAGCTGTAAGCTGCTCTCTGTCTGGTCACTTAGGGCTTTCTGCTGTTCATGAAATGTGCCACACAAACTGCCTGGAATTGGTTTTGGCTTCCTCACCGGATGCCTCAAGTCTTGAGGATTGGGTTTTTTCTATTGAATGGAAAAATGATCAATCACAGGGAAAGGACAAACCTGTGCTTGGTATGAACTTTTAGGATCTTCTGTGATAATCCTACGACCCACCAGAATAATTCAGCTGCAGGAATATCAGTGTCATTATTTGACAATTAATTTTCCTTGCTCTGTCCTTGCTGATTGTAACTCCATGCCCAGGACAATCACCACACGTGTGTGGGTAATGTAAAGCATTGCACAACCCACGGAAGGGGAAAATAAAATCTTGCTGTTGAGGTGGCTCCAGATGAAGTTCGGGTTGCTCTGGGAAGTGTGGATTTCAACGTGCTGAGAGGCAACCTCAGGTGGGAAGGGTGGAGGGGAGCCCCTTGGCCACGGAGAAAAGGGTGTGCAGAGAAACCTCAGTTAAATTAAAAAGCTCAATCGAGTTGTGCTTCCAGGCAGGAACAGCTGGAGCTGGCTGCACCACAAATCTGAAAAGGGTCGGTGGCCAGCACCAAGCAGGTCTGGGAGAGAGACATTGGCAGGCACAGATGAGGGATGATCACCACCCTGATTTCAAACCAGGTGAAAACAGCAATTAAAACATTTCAGAGTGCAGGAACTGGGAGGAACAGAATCCACTGCCCAAAGCCATGGCCCACCCAGCAGCTGGGCTGTGTGACCTGAGAACAACACATTTGCTCCTCAGTTTAGTTACCCAGGGATTAAATATCTATTTTTCTCAACTCCTTCTGCAGTCAAAGCAGGGAAATGGGGTAGTTTACTCCTCACACCTTAAGCTGAGGTTTCTTCCTCCTCCCTCATGGGTCTCCCCAAGATAAATTCATCCCCCTCCTCCCACCACATTCTCCCTCCTCCCTGGTCCCCAGGTAATTTTCCTGTGATGCTTGAAGGCGTGGCTTGTGTTCTACTTTTGCCTGACAACATTTATGTCCACCTCTGTCATGCCCCAAAATTACACCTTAAACTCTCACAAACATCAGCTTTAGGGGACCCAGGATGAGGCAGGAGGCTGCCCCTCATTGCTGTGGAAATACAGAATAAACTTCCACTTCAAAAAGTCATCTTCATTTATACTCTCTGTGTGCAACAGGAGAGAAGAGTTTGATTCAGGTGGAGGAGAAACCAAGATTTGGGCCTCCACAGCCCAAGAGACTCTCCCAAGCTGTTTTATAGATGGAGGCAAGAATGAGCTGCTGCATTTTAAAAGAAACCAGCAGCAGCTCTGCCTCTGTGGCTGCAGAGAGCCTTGGACTGTCTCAGAACTGCTGAGGGATAAAGGGATGCTCAGGGTAGGTAAACTAAAGAGCAGGGGGATTTCTGGTTAGGAGCTGCTCAGCTTTGCCATGACCACAGATCTTCTGTACGTGCCAGTACAGGGGGAAAAAATGGTACCTGTGTAGCTCAGGAACCTGTGGGATCAGGTGATGGATGAGTGGGGATTTTCAGGTTTGCTGTTTCATAGTTAGGTGCCCAAATTCCCTTTAAATCCCCCTTTAGGTTTGTAAATCCTTTGTGAACGCTCTCGGTAAATAGGATTGCCGCCAAGAAATACCTGGATTGTGTCAGCCATTTCCCTCCTCCAGAAATTAATCCTGCAGGAGGGTGAGTGTTGGTTGGTGTGTGCTGAGCCCCACACGCTGGGAGCAGGAGGATGGAGCAGCAGAACTGCTGCCTGCTCACTGCTCTGGGAAGGACCTCGCTGGCTCCTGCCCTGAGAAGGGAAAAGGTGGGGAAAAAGGAGATTTAAGCCTCCCAAGGTAAAAGGGGACTGATTAATCCCACTGTAAGGCAAGTAAGGGCGAAGAGAGGCGAACCCTGGTTTTGTCACACCACCAGGATCAGCATCAGGGTGCTGAGATCTGCCTGGTGTTTGAGTCCTGCTCTGCAGGGCCTGGTTCCATCACAAGGGGATGCATCCTCAGTGCAAGTGAAATTCATTCCTTTAGTTCAGGTCCTACACGCCCAGGAGTGGCCGAGGTCCCCGGTTCTCCCTCCTGCCATATGAAGTGGGCAGAGATAAAGGAGAGTCAGCCTCACACCAGGGCGGCTTCCCCGCACTCCCCAGCCCCAGCACCCCTCCTTTTCTTCCCTTTTTCTTCTCCCATTTACATTTTTCATTCATTTACACGTGATGTTAATCTTTCCTTAATCTCCAATTCCTCGGTGTGTGTGTGGGGGGGATGAATTCCATTTGTTTTTGTTCCACTCTATCAGACACAGCAGCTATAAGATTAAATGATAACTGTGGACCTAATAATAAAAATACAATATAATGTAATGAAAGTAATGTAGATCTAATCCTCTGTTTTATTGCATCCTGAGTGCCTTTGGTGCTATTATTTTTTTTCTTCCCTATGTCTCCGTCTTCGACTTAGCTGCATCTTTTCAAGGAAGCCGAGGCATTTGTAAAGATTATGGTATTATTCTGTTGAGCACAGCCTTGCTGTGGGGCACCTTTAATTACAAAATACTATCACTGCTTATAGGGCTGTGTGTTCCTATGTGTGCAAAGCAGATATTCCAAGCCCCCCAAAGCACTAACGCCAGCTCAGGCAGCTGCACAGGGGGAACTTTCGCTGTCTCCTCCTGTATTTTTCGTGCTTCTTGTTGCAGTTCCTCCGCACAGACGCTTTCCTTCTGCGTTGTTATTTGTATTGTTTTAATCCTTGTTTAGGGAGAAACTTCAGAAGCGTTTAAAGCAGGAGTCAGTCTCTGGGCAAACTCCCACTCTGGTTTCATCTGCGGCCATGGCTGGCCCTGCTCTTTGGGCAGAGAGGCTTCAGAGGTCTCAGAGGCACAGGGCACCGTGCCCTCCCCGACCTCTGCTGCCCTCCCCGTCTGCCTCTCTGTCTGGATCATGCTGGGGATGTCACTTTGAATGCTGAAAGTGGCTCCATCTCCGATGCCTGAAAGCAAAGCCAGCCCTTCGTGGCAAGGAAAGCAGCTCAGGTGAGGTCTGGGATGGGGAAACATCTGGCTGAGGGTCTTTCGTGGACTCACAGCTGCGGTTTGGTGTGTCCAGCTGTGCTGGGGTCAGCCAGGAGAGGGAAGGAGCAGGTGAAGTTTGTCCCTGGTTTGTTGTCCCTGTGCTCACTGCAGGGTGGGACATGGGGACATCGACGTCACCCTGCTGCTGGGTTTAATCCTCTGATTAAACCAGGGACTGTGTGCAGCTCAGGGAGCCTCAGAAAGACCCTCACCTTGTATTGTACCACCGCAGCTGGGGATTTCACAAACCCCTTCTAAATGTGGGGTGTTTTCCACTTTTCTCCTCAGTTTCCCAATGCTCTGACACTGCTTGTTCTCCTCCCTTAGCTCCCCTGGTCCATGAAAGATTGAACCTGTTGCCTCAAACACAGTACTAGGGGAGAACTTAAACATCAGGCAAACAGAAATCAAGAATTCATCCACGCAAGAAAATAATTCAAACATAAAACAAATTTTTATTTTGCGTTGTGCTCCCCAGAAAGGGGAAAGGAGATATTTTCTACCCTGGACATCCCAGAACTCACCTGGGATGTGACCTAGGCTGTCTTGGCCCAGGAAGGACCTGAGAAACCATTTTAATGTCACATTCATTGGAAGCCCTCTGGAGTCATGGCTACTTTTGGCTCCTGTGAGTTGGTGTTCGCTGACGGAAAACCGAACTGTGGGGAAAAGCTTTGACATCCCCTGAGGGCACATCGCCCTCATCTCGGGCTGAGTGCTCCTGCCAGTCTGGCTGCTTCTGTGCAGCCTCCTGTAAACCAGCAGGTGGAGAGGGTGCAGTTCAGCTGTCAAACACAGACTCCTGTTTGAGTTTTCCTCGAGCATCCCCAATGCCCCTGCAGAGAGGCAGGGATTTCCAGCTGGTCTCGTGTCACAGATTAGTCCCATAAGAGAATCTCAGGTGACATCAGATCCCATAAAGCTTTGCAGATTTGAGCTTGGTTTCTGCTGGTACCTCAGTTTCCCCTCAATGAAACTCTGTGCTCCCAGCTTTCCCCCTTTATCTGCTCACCTGAGTTTCCTCAGGGTATATTCCAACAGAGTGTTCAGGCACTTGAACAGAGGAAAAACAGATCCTGCAAGGGAGATCCAGCGCCACAGGCACTGTGAGTTTAGATACAGATCCATATTTCAGGAACCTGGTCTCGTGGAAGGTGTCACTGCCTTGGCAGGGGGGAACTGGAGGGTCTTTAAGATCCCCTCCAACCCAAGCCATTCTATGATTCTTCGGTGTCTCTTTATCCCACATTAAAACCCGTCTAGCAAGCGTATCTGGGTGACCCAGCCATGCAATTCAGCCTCCTATTTACTGCCCTGACAATGAGATTTTTTTCCAACTTTTTTTTTTCCTCTGGAGAGCTCCAAATTATGAGGCTTCTGCCTGCCAGGGGGCTGTGAATGCTGTCTGTGAGCTCCTGATACACCTCCTGTGGTGTCTCTCCCTGCTGCCCAGACCAGTGCTAACACAGTTCATAGTAAATCCACAGGGACACAACCTGGATGCAAAGCCCCATCCCTGCTCCTTGAACTGTTGGAACATCAGGGAAATGCAAATCCCAGCTGTTGGAGGGTGCAGTCTCTAGAGGGAGACATGGTAATACCAATTTCAACAAGGTGCTTCCTCCTGGGGTGTTGTGCTGGAGCACCAGGGACCACCCTGCACCCCCCGTGTCAACTTGGCATCTGATCTCTGTCACCTGCAGCTCCAAAATTTGGGTTAAATGTGGAGAATGGCAATTCCTCGGACAATAATCCCCACTCAGCAAACAGTTTTGACTTTCTCTTTTCCCTTTCTGCAGAGCAATGCACCCCCCACACACCGGGGAAGTGCTCCTTAAACACAGGACTCATGTCTCCTGTAGTGACACCCTGAGTGATTTTCTTATCAGTCTCACACTTGAGTGCTGGTGTCACCTGTCCTGATCTGTGCTGCTGTCTCCAGCCTGCTGGCAGAACACAAGGAAGCACTGAAGCAGAAGGTGCAAGACTCTGGATTGATGGAATTGTCAGGTGAGCTGAGTCGGATGCCAAGCAACCACAAACCTCGACGGTGGCCGCGGCCTGGCTTTGTGGTGATCTTCTGGCACTGGGAAATCACATTAAACGTTGCAATGATGGGCTTTCAGTCTGTCTGCTGTGGTAGATGTAATGTCTGGAGGGTTTTTTGCGCTCGTCTCTGCTCTTGATGCAGCTGGATGATTCTGTGAGCTGCAACTTCCAGTGACTACATCAGATTCGCATCTCAGAGCCACGGGAATCCAGCTGTGCAGTGACGGCACCTCTTGATTTCTGCAGGGCTTAGCACAGTTTAGTCCCTACCTCTGGAATTTGTCTGCTTCTGGGAAGGAAATTTCATCCATCTCCAGTTACAACATCAGCAAAAGGGAAAATTTTATGCTCTACTTGGGCATAGAAGCTTTAGTGACAAAAACTGGATGGGCTGACTTTCAGAAGATTTGGTGGAACATACAGATTAAAAAAAAAAAGGAAAATATTGACATTGTTGAAGGAAAATATTTCTGTCAGCTCTTACAAAAGCATCATTTTAGGGGTGAATGGTGCTGCTGAATGTCCAGTCTGTGGTTTGCACTTGCCAGGGGTGTGGGAGGGCAGAAACTCAAACCCTGATATCCTTCTCCAGCCACAGTTCCTACTAACAATCCCCCAGATTTACCAGGTCAGGATTTGCCTTTTCTCTCTCTCTCTGCTGGTGTTCTAACCTGTCCTTGCTCTCCCTATGTGATGACATGGATACCTGGACTTGTTTAGACCTTGGGACACCCAAGCAGGAGAAATTTCTCTCCACAAAAATTGATTTCATTGACTTTTCAGCTCAGGGGCGGAGCTGTGAGATGGGTTTCTCACTCTGTCCTGTACTGAAAGACAGCATTTGTGTGAGACCCCGTAACGTGCACCTGCGAGGTGCTCCTGCCTTGACCTTTAAATAAAATTGCCATAAAACAACTCTGCACCCCTCTGGATGGATAAAAGCACGAGGTAAGAACTCTAATGAAGGTATAGCCCTGGTAAAAAAGATTATCCAGTGCAGATACAGGGTGTAGCGTAAAGGAAGACACTGGAAAAGAGCCAGAGAAAAGTGCCCTCTGCATCCCCTGCTCCCCTGCAATGTGCAGAAGGACCCTTAATGACCACAGCCGTTGGGTCTGTGTCTTACATCTCCTTTGAAAGGCCATCTGATGCAATTAGCCACCTATTACTGGCGGTTAATTGACATCCAAGAGACATCAGGATTACAGTTAGAGCTAAAAGTCAATTAATGGCTCCTCGCTCTGCTCCAGCCGTGTTAAAGTGCGGGAACAGCCACGGTCCCAGGGACATGTGATGTGTCCCAGGTCCCCCAGCCTGCTGCTCCCTCCCCTTCCCCTCCTCCCTGGCAGAATCAATCATTATGATTGATGCTAAATGGCTGTGGTTTCCCATTATTGATAGATTTCCTCTTGACTTCCAAGGGGCTTCTCCTTCCAGCAGAGACCTCTTGGTGCAGTTCCAAGAGAAACTCATGGCTGGAGCCAGCAGAGAGGTCAGCTGGGAGTTAGGCACTTCAGTCCTTAGAGTTTCCAGCTTCAAGGGTTGCACTGGGGCTCTCCTGGCACTCGCTCTGGAGGATAAAATGACATGAGAAACCCATGGAGGCTCTTGGGTTTGGGACACCTGGGATGCACCAATCCCAATGAGGAATCACAGGTGGCTTGTAAGGGGTAGAACTCGTATTGCAAAAGTTCTCTCAGAGCAAAAGTGGACTTGTGTCCTGTACTGCCAGTCTCTTCCAGACTGGCCAGAACCCCACCTTCCCTTTGCCTGTGGCAGGAACTGCTCAGAATCAAAGAAGAAATTGTTAAGAGTCAGGGGAGGGTGTACAAGTCAACAAAATTTACAGAGGGGTTTCCTCAGACTTGTCATAAACACAGAGATTCTTGTTTTCCCTTTACAATCCAACTTCCCTTCAACAATTCATACCAGAGTCTGACCCCAGCCATGTAAAGCTCTGATCAGTTTTGAGCAGCACATTCTGTCTCAGTCCTGCTTCCCAGATATCACAAAGCCTCTGAGAAGTCCACCTGATGCTGGATTTTTGTCTGGGGACAGGGCAAAGAAACAATCTTGGTTAGATCCTCACTAGAGTAACTCAGGTTCCCTGACTCCGGTTGGTGCTGGAGTGCTCCCTAATTTATCGAGGAGAGCCCAGACTCTGCTGGCTGTGCTGGGTTTCCCCAGGGATAATCACTCTCTGCCATCTGAGACTCCCTGTGGTACCCAGCTCATCCCCACGGGACCAGCAGACGCGACACTGGATCCGCTGGTGACCTGAGCCCTCCAGAAACAAAGGCTGAAGGTAAACGGGACATTTCTGGGCATCTCAGGTGACAAAGACATTTGACTCACGGGGAGATACTTGTAAGTAGACACCTAATTCAGGTGCCTGGATCAGTGAGGTGAGTCAGAGGCAGCTCTTATCAGGTAATTTGAATCCTCCAGAACAACACAGGAATGGCCAATGGCTTGGAGTGATGAACTTTCCCCTCCCCAGCCCCCCATCACGTCTCTCATGTCTCCAGTCATGGCCAGCAGAGGTAAATACAAGCACAGGCCACATCAGAGTCGCCATTCTCCAAGTTTAGCCCCACCTCTGAAGTGATTTATGAGTCACTATCCCATTACAGCTCCTGAAGTCTAAACACCCCCACTTTTCCTCCTTAGGGTAATTTTCCTCAGGTTTGCATTAGAAGCCAACAGCCTTTTTGTCCACAGCATGCTAAAAATGATGCACATTGGGGGTCCTCATTTGCACTGGACCTTCCCCACTCTGCCCCTGTAGATCGGAGGCAGAGCTGTCACCCCTCTGTAGCACCAGGGAGCAGGTCAGACCCACCCCACTCTGCAATGAGGTGACTTTTCCCACTTCTCTGCCGCTTCTGATGCCTCCACAGCAATTTCTATTCCAGCTGCACTTTTGCAGCCGAAATAATTTGGTCGCCAGGTGTCCAAAAGCTGTCGCTCTCCTGCTCCTCAAGGTCTTCCTCTCCATCAAGACGCACACGCCTGGAATCCCTGCTGCTGTGACTCTGGCCACGGCAAGGACACAAACTGTGCTCCCTATCTGTGTCCTGAAAAGGTAAATGAAGATCAACAAATCAATAAACAGTGGCAGCTGGTGAGCTGCCTTCACCCAGAAGATGCAGTTGTGTCTGTGTGTTATTAAAAACACATCAAAACACAAACAACACGAGTGAAGAAATCCAACACAAGCCAAAATAAAAGCACCGAGCCTTTGGTTTGCACCTTTTCCACTGGGGAAGCCACCACGCAGATTGATAGCATTTTAAATTGGGCTGGTCATGGATGAAGAAGAATTTTAAATGGGATCAATTTGTTTTCTTCTTCTGAAAGACACTGTCTGCTCCGAGAACAACTTGTCTGGTGGAGAAGAAAAATAAACTCAGCATGAGATTTCTCCCTAAGATTCTGGGGAAGAGACGGGCTCGGAAGTTTGGGTTGTGCAAGTTTTTACATATTTTTATTTTATTATGGGGCACAAGCCGTGGTTCTTGCATAGGTCTGTACAGGACCTGATACAATGAAGGGCCAAGAAATCTGCAAAATACAGAGAAAACTGTGAGTTTGCTTAATTGTCATAGAATCAAAGGATGGTTTGGGTTGGAAGTGACCTTAAAGATCACCCAGGTCCAACCCCTTGCCATGGACACCTTCCACTAGACCAGATTGCTCGAATTCTGACAAATTCTGGCAGTTCTTTTCAAGGTGAGGGTGGTTTGGTTCATGTCAGCTGCCTCTGTCCCTCAGCTTTTTATCTGTGGCGGGCTCCCCTAAGGAGGGGCAGGGCTGGGAACAGAAGGGCTGCAGTTCCACAGGTTTGGGTGTCACTTCATTTCCCTGCTCCAGACAACCCACACTGCCACAGCCATCATTAATGTGTTATGAATCTAATTATTATCATCTCTCCTGCAGACATCCCCAAGCATTTGAAAGGGCTGTCATCAAAAAAAAAAAAACCCCCAAACATATTCTGGGTTCTGCTGGAGTGAATGGAGAGATGGCTGCTTTGTCATTCCTACTCCTGCTTCCATCTGATGAGAACTGCCCTAAAAATGTTGGGAATTAAAGCAACAACTCCATTGTTCAAAACATTTTTAGCTTTGTTTTCTCTAAAAAATAAGTATATTCCTTTTCAAAGACGCAGGGTCAAAGGGCCCTTTTTATTTGGCAATACATTCATGGAGAGGAGAGCAGGAGATTTATCCAAGTGTTGTCGGAGTTTTAAAGGATTTAGAATATAAGTCCTTTACACACTAGCGAAAAAGCTGGAGTGACTCTTATTTTAGGCCAGCCTAGCTACAAGCACAACTTTTCTGCTGGGGCTTTGAAGAGGGCAGATTTTGCAGCCTTGTCTCCATGGGAGGATTCCTGGATATTGGAGAGGCTGCCTGGTCACGTAGTGACCGTGGCAGGCAGGGATTTGGATTTAGATCCTTTTCCTCCTGGTGCTGCCTGTGGAACTTGGCTGTGTTTTGTGTTGGTTCCCTTGGGATGGATTTTTCTCTGAGGATGAATGCATTACAGATGGGCTGTGGCACGAGAGAAGGCTTAAAAACACAGACAAATTCTCTGTTGGAGGTAAGTTCGGTTTCAGTGTGAAACGTTGCTTGCAAAAGTTAGGGGTCCTCTCAAGAGAAAAGAGATAATTTCACTCTGAAGGACTGCAATCACCACTCCCAGTTCACCCAGTTTCCCAGTGCAGAGGCTGTGCTGGGCTCTGAATGAAAGCTGAGGCCCAGCTGGGAGCTCTCACTCCCCTCTTCCCCAGCATTCCCTTGTCTGGGAGGGTCACTTAGACCTGACATAACTTCCCGGTGAATTATCTCATCATTCCCAATAATCCTATTTGCCTGATGGGGCTGCCTCCCAAACAGCCCCCCATGGACTATTTCCCCATCTCTGCCTCTTCCATGCATCTTGTCCTAATGACAAGCATTCCACTTGGAGCCTGCTTTCCCAGCAGCGTGATGGATGCCACGTGTGGATTGATTTCCAGCTGGAGTCACATNACTGCATGAGAGGATTGCACTGTTGTCCAGTAACACCTCAAATTGCTTTTCTGCCCTCTGATACTGGCTATTGAACCACCCTTAAATGTTGATAGGTCACAGCCCAGTGCCTCTGTTTGGCTCATTCTCCACCTCTGCGACCTTACTTAAAATCTTAATCTTGTAATATTAATTTATAATTAATAACCACACCTATTCCAGCAGATGCAATGCCCAGGGCTCTGCTCTTCTTGCTGCTGGTATGGCCTGGTTTGCTCTGCCAGGATTGATCTCTCTTATCCCTGATAACATGTTCCCCACCTGTGCTACCCCTGGAACACCTCCCTGTTCCATGTCCAGGCCTTGGCTATTCAGCATCAGTCAAAAACCAGAAAAATGTCAACAATGAAGGGCAGGGCTGTGCTCAGTTCCTAAATAAATAAAGCCAGACCCATTCTCATTGCTGTTGCAAAGCTCAGGAATGGCCCGGTGGGAATCTAACTCACAGGAAGGCTTCTGAGATTAGCCTCAGCAGCAGGAGCCATGTCCAGCCAGGGAACAGCTCACTCTGGACGTGCTCTTATCACCACCAGGATGTGCCCATACTCTGGAGACTGCTCTGGCTCCAGGCTGGCAGGGACAGACATGCACGTGCTTGATTGAAATGAATCAGTTCCTCAGCCAAAGCAGCACGGGTCAGCTTTTTGTTTGGCAGTTTGTGCCAAGATTCCTGCTGTTGAAGATGGACAGATACTTCACAGTTTAAAGAACACGGAAAAATCCAGTTTCAGGCTCACAGAGTGGAAAATACCTGCATGCTTGGGACCTGTAGCCGCACTGGAGGGGGTGCAGGCACATGCACATCATGTCTAGAAGTGTGCAGGCTCTCTAATTAACTCTTCGGAGGGTCCCTGAGAGACACAAAATCCCCCTTCAATAATGGAACTTATTCAATATTTAATTGGATGCTAATAATTAAAATATACCTCCTTTCAGCCCAAACCTACTGAGCACACGCGAGCTGCCACCGTAATTATCGAGCCGCGCTGATCGCTTCATTTCCACGGTCCTTGCTTTGTGAGAGGCAGCACCGAGGGTGTGAAACATGGCAGCACTGCACAGTTCCTGGGAAAAGACGCCTTTGCAGCTCGTGGGAATAGGCATCCATCACTTCTCCCTGACTTTTCCAGCCTTTTCTCTACACCTGCATACAAATAATTGATGCGAAGGATCAGGGAGAGCTGATGCCACGAAGAGAAGAGCAGGCACATCTGCTGCTGCTGGAACCTTCGCCTAGCAGAGTGTGAGCTTAGGGGACTTTGCTGGTGTTGTTTTTCATCTGTTTGGTTGGTTTTGTTTTGGTTTAGCAGCAATTGGAGAGATTCTTACAGGGCATTTTCAGATCAACATTTGTAATGAGCCCGAGTTCAGACTTCTGCTGTCAGACCACTGAGCTGAAGAAATCAAACACTATTTCCAAGGTGGAAGCCAAACAGGGAAATTTTTTGCCCAGATCTTGCTATGGACATTTTGAGGGAGGACTGGAACGTTCAGGAGGAGGGAACACAAAGACTGAAAATGTGAAAAAAAAAATCAGTGAGAGCTGGATTAGCCTTGCAGCTGCTTGGCTGAGAGAGACGGAATGGTGTGTTGCTGCTATTATTATTATTATTATTGTTATTGTTATTATTATTACCATCATCATCATTATTAATGTCCCACTTGAACTTAATGCAATTTTTAGTTAAAGGAAATCCAAGGAAATGTGCTGGTCCATTAGTTCACTGTCTCAAGGATGACCCCAGGGATCAATAACAGGAGAATTCACTGCACCTTAGCAGACAGGGCTCTTTAATCTGACCCAGCCCGAGGGATTTTTTCCCCCCTTTTTTCTGCCAATGTTATCTTAGTGCAAAGGTTGCAGGAACTCTTAAACTGGCAGAGTTATTGCCTGGGAAGAGACACGAGTTTATTGCCTATGAAAAGGAGATACCATGTGCTTAACTCCTCAGCAGCTGTGCCCAGCCTTCTGTCTGTCCAGAAGCTGATTTTTATGGATTTTCCTGCAACCTCACAGAGAGCTTGAGCTGCTCCTGCTTTGCCATAGCCCTGCTGCAGTGTTTGGGGTTAGGCTAAGCAGAGACTTAATTCCCTTCCTCCCAGGTGATCCTCTGACCCTTCTTACAATCCCTTGGGATAACCTCGCTCAGTCTGCTCTGAGTTGGAGGATGTGCTGCCGGTTTACTTTGACTCTTCAAAGCCAGGAGCTGTGCCAAGTGCCCTGCAAATCTGGCATGGGGACAGCAGACCTAGAGCTGAGATTGGAGATGGTTTTTGTTTCATCCCATCTGTCCTTAGGAATTTGCAACTTCTATTCCCAGGTCACCAGGGAATGAGGCCCTGCATCAACACTGGACTGGCATTAGAAGGAAACAGGGAATGTCACAGGCTGTTGAGGCTGTGTTTTTTCTGTTTTTCCCCCTGGCATGGACACCAGGGATGTCATTAAAGCTTCCTGTCCTGCTTCAGACTCAGTTATTTCCCAGATCTTTACACACACAGCAATAGCTGCTCTGCATCTGCTGGGCTGTTGCTCCAGGGAGCTTTCAAGAAGAGTTCCTCCACCAGGTCATGTAAAATCATGGAATAAAGTTTTGGTTTTGGCAGGAGCCTTCAGAGGGGACTGGGTAGATCTACCAACATGGTTTTACATCCTTCCCTTCCTCACTAGGCAAGACAAACCTCTCTGGAGCGCTGGGAATAACCCAAATGACATCATTCACCGACAGACACTGCCATGACTCTTCCTCTTGGACCTTCCAGCTGTGAGGAACAGCTTTCCCCTCTGCAAAGCTGCCACTCTGCCTTCTCGCAGGCACCCGTCACGATTTTTTTGGTGGGTGAAACCTTGTCCTGTTCTTGTCCTGTTTATCTGCATTTTTACCTCATCTCTCAGCCAGAAATCTTCTCACGCTGACCATCTGCCAAACTCTGTGTGCACACCCCGCTTTGGGTTTTTCATGCACACAGGAGCAACTTTGCAGACAGAGGCTCTGGGACCCACCTGAGTTAATTTGAGAAGGGACAACCTGGTTTGCAATTTCTTTCTTCCCTTCTTTCCTCTCTTCATTTGCCCTTGACTCACTCAGCTCCTCCGTCACCAGTTTGCTGTCTGGCCAGGGCACGCTGCCAGCAATCCCTTGCCAGCCCTGAATAATAAATACCAGCTAAGTGATGGACTAATGCCAGGGTGAGCTGCTCAGAAATATTCCCCCTAGGTCCCAGATCAATAACACTTAGCTCTTGTTCTGTGATTGAAGACAAGCAAGAAAACCACATCATCCCCCCAGGAGCACAGGAGGAGCCTGCAAAGAAACCCATTTACCCCTCCTCAGGTCCCCAGGCATCCACATGTGCTTTAAAACCAGAGCTCAGGTGTGAGTTTGTGTCTGGAAATGCTTAGCTGGGACATGATCAGCCAGGGGAGGGTTGATACCAGGGCCTGGGATGTGGAGGGAAAGATGCCAGAGGAGACACACTGATTTGTTGGAATGAGGGGCTTATCTCCATCAACATGACCAGGGCAACAAAGTGGTGATGGGAACCTTGAGTGCACCCAAAACTTCCAGGCCAGGTTCTCAGTGTGCTGGGATGTGGTTAAAAATGGGAGAGCATCCCTTTGGTTCATCACTTTTAGAAAAGAGATGGATTTCTCTGAGTTATCAAAGGGGTGTAGCCCTCACCAGAGCTGGCACCATTCAGCATTTGGAGTTCTCTTGACCCTGTGAATCAGGGCATGGCGCTCCAAACTGGAGCTCTGCCAGTGACAGAGTTGATATGGATTTATAACACCACAGCAATGTTCCCAAAAGAGGCTTTAGCACCTTGGCTGTGTGGTTTTCTCCTCCTCTTCCACAGATGCAACCTCTTCCTCCGACCTTGGGTCTCTCTGCTTCTGCATCTTGGATGAAACCAGGCTCACACAGCTCCTCAGCACTGACTGAGAGTTTAACATGCCAGGCAGATCTCTGAAATCTGATGGCTTTTAAATTACTCAAGTGCTGGAAAATAATACATTGCTCTTCCTGACAGGTTAATTGGAAAAACCCCTGTTCCTCTGAGTCAGTGTGAGAAGCTGCTGGAAGCCCCTGGGGTGAGGGATGGATGTTGGGCAGTGACAGGAGGAGTGTGGCAGCCCGGCCCCAAATCAGAGTTTTAGGTTTTAGCACTGTAATTCTCCTTTCCAGAGGGAGGATGAAGTTCTCCTAATCCCTCTCCACAGCCTTAAGAAAACTCGTGTCCCACAAGGGAGATAAATCCTCCTCCCCTGCTGTTGGTTCAAGTTTTAAATCACTTTGGTGTTGGCTGAAATGGCACCAGGGCCCACATCCATGGAGTTCAGTGGGAATATTGGGATGCAGAGCAGCAGTCCCTCCAGGGATTTCTCACTTTTGGGGCAGGAGCTGGGAGGCATGTGGGAGATATCCACAAGAGGGGTGCTGAGATCGTGGTTATCAGTCACAGACTGAGGTGTTCCAAGAGGTGAATTTACAAACATTCTTCAGGTGTGCAAACCCAGTCACCCAAATTCTAATTTGTGCCCCAGGAACACTGAAGATCGGGAGTTGGGAAGCAGGACCCCATGATGCTCAGTGTTCTGTCAGTCTAAATAAGATAACCCCTCTCCACATGCAACATCTGATGGGAAAGGCTGATTCTTTCTGTGGAGCTGTGTTCAGTCACCTATAAAAAGATTCTGTTCATTTCATTTCATTTCACTTTATTTTTTATATTTTATCTGATTTTTTTTTTAATATATTTTATTTGATTTTTGATTTGTTCTTTTGTTTTATCCTGTTCCAGTGCTCCTCTGTTGGAACCCTTTGATGGATAACCAGAATGTCCAAGCACCAGCTCCAAGCCCTGACTGGAGACAGCCCTACCCTTGTAATTCCAAGACTCAGGAGCCAATGGAGATGTGTGTTGTATTCCCCACACGGATCTCAGGCATCCATGGTGAAGGAATTGTGCCCATTCATTTCATTTCCTTTGGATCACTTAATACAATTTTCCTCATTTAATCCTTCTCATCTCAGGGCTCTTCCAAAAATCTTTGAGTTTTATTGAGCATGAACACGAAAGAGAATTTAGATTGAAACCCTTGGCTGACAAATAGACCAGCAGTGGATTTGTGCAGTGACAGAGTCCCCAACGACATCAGAAAGGGGAAATTTTGCTCATGTGGGGTTATGGTGGCAAAATGTGAATTATTGAGCGTGTCAGAAATGTTGTTTTAATCGTGTTTATGTGTCATATATGTAAAAATGATATGTTTGCCATGTTTAGGTGCTGTGGCCAAGAAAGCAGCAGTGATGGAGCAGATGAACCAGAGCCTTTCTCATCCACCTGTGGGAGAGCTTTTCCTGTCCATCCCAGAGGCGAGCAAATGTAATTCCCTGCATCTATCCCTGTCTGCACCACTGCCCAGGGAAGATGTCTCGTATTAAAATAAAAACCAAGGCAAAACGTGGATAAATTCCTCTTTGGTGTAGCAGCATCCCACAGCCTGCAGATCAGGGAGAGAAATTGTGCACAGGGAACAGGGGAACTCACCTACAAATGGAAATTGAGCTGCTTTTGTTAAAACCCAGCAGGACACACTTGAATTTTTGCCCTCATTTCAGACATTTCCTGGAGTGACAGCGGTGTCGTCCCTGGAAAGACTCTCTCACACTGAAATGTCTCAGGTGGCCACAGGAGGTGAGGGCAGGGACGGCAGCAGCCTCTTCTCCTTCTTTGCAGGGATTTTGTTCACCTTGTCACCAGGCTGAGGTGAGTCCCCTGCACACACTCCCTGTCCTGGAGATTTGCATCTGTGTGCCTTGCCTGGGAGATGTCACCTCGGAGCCTGCTCCCCACCGGGCACAGGGAGAGGGCAGAGAGACAGGAGGAAAGATGAGCTTTATTTGTTTAACATGGAGAAGCAAGGACAGGGATTAAAAGGATTTAAGATTCAACAAAAGGTGAATGCTAAATTGACACACGGCTGATTTAGAATGGAAGTTATCTGAGGAGGATTAGCCATGCAAGGGCACCGGCACCACGGGGAAAGGAAGTGGGTGGCAACAAGTGGATGCAATGTCTTGCAAGGCCTTGCACAGAAATAGGTCATTCCTAACAGCAGATGGAGAGGGGCACCATCATCACGGGGACAGGATGGATCACAGGGGCTTCCACGGGGGAATCTCCATGGGAATTAAGTGACAATGGGTCGGGGGGAGAGAGAGCAGCACGGCCTGAGTGTGAGACACAAAAAGGGTTCAAGGTCTGAAGCTCATCCAGTTCCAACCCCTCTGCCATGGGCAGGGACACCTCCCACTATCCCAGGTTGCTCCAAGCCCCGTCCAGCCTCGCCTTGGGCACTTCCAGGGATCCAGGGGCAGCCACAGCTGCTCTGGGCACCCTGTGCCAGGGCCTCCCCACCCTCCCAGATCGGAATTCCTTCCCAAGATCCCACCCCAATCTCCCCTTTCCCAGTGGGAAGCCATTCCCTGTGTCCTGTCCCTCCAGGCCTTGTCCTCAGTCCCTCTCCAGCTCTCCTGGAGCCCCTTCAGGCCCTGCAAGGGACTCTGAGCTCTCCTTGGAGCCTTCTCCTCTCCAGGTGAGCACCCCCACCTCTTCCAGCCTGGCTCCAGAGCAGAGGGGCTCCAGCCCTGGGAACATCTCCGTGTCCTCCTCTGGACCTGTTCCAAGACATCCACATCCCTTTTATTTTGGGTTCTCCAGAGCTGGGCACAGCACTGCAGGTGGTGTTGGGAAGCCAAAGAAGCCAGGGGAAGTCTGGGGTGGAGAGAAGCTACCGATGGAGAGGCCATTTGTAAAGCACTGGGCATGGGATTCTTCTCTGTTTTTCCTGGATTTTGATCCTTCCTGCCAAGACTGGCTGCTTTAACAACTTTTCCAGACCAGACTGTGCAGCGTGAAAGCCAGAGCCTCTCTCCCATAGCGGGAATCACCTCTGCTGACCACAGGGTCCCAGGATGAGGTTTTACTTTGAGCATCTTCCACGACCAAGAGACATTTCTGGCTTGTAATGCCCTTCCTGGGGACCTGAGGATCATCAGGATCATGGCTTCCACGTCAAAGAAACCCATCAGTGGGAAGATCTTCATGCCCTCTGTGTCTGGAGAGGCAGCTTTGTCCAGCTCTTAACCAGCTGCCTGGAACACCGATAACCCTGCACTGTAAACCGGGAAGAGCTGCTGTGCCAGGACAGGAAAAAAAAGAAGGAAACAGGATAAAAACGGAAAATAAGCAGCAGCAGCATCATTCAGTGTGCAGCAGACAGGAATCTCCCTGTGCACTGACCTGAATTATCTTGTCCTGGGCAGTTGGCTGGGCATAAAATAACAATCATTACTACTGGAGTAAATATATAAACTCTTCCCCATACATTAGTGTTTCATGAGCTGGGTTTTAGCTGTCTGTAGAGTTACTCAGGGTGCCTTCCTGCTGCTGCCCAGTCAGGACAGCACCACGACAGATGAAACACGTAAATCTGTTTATTTCCCTCTCCCTCCATCCTGCCTCTCTCCTCTGACGACACATGAACAATACACAAGATCCCAAGATAATCCCACCCTGTCACTCTGCTTTTCCAGTCCGCAGAAGCAGAGCTGGACTTGTTTCCTTTGAGTAGTTTTTTTTTCTTTCCTCCCAGTGTGGCTCAGCAGGAGAAAAAAGCATCCTCCAGTTACAGAGTGATTTGAAGGTTAACACAACGACCTTCATCGGGCTCCTAAGAGGGATAATGATCTCTCGCTCTAATCAACAATGCAGACTCCTTTTGATACCAAAATAGCAACTGTTAAGTAAAGCTGCTTTTTCCCCCCTCTGTTTTTTTTTTTTTCTTCCTTCTTCTCTTTTTTATTCTTTGCCTTTTTCCTAACTCTGAGCAGAAGCTCAGAAAGCAAACTGGGAAATCCTATGAGCTTGAAATGGATGCGAGACAGTCTTCAATTAGACTGTTGATCGTGCTCCAATTCAATTAGTTAGGAGCTGATGCTAAGTTTGTTACGGGGTCCTGGGGAGGAAAGGTGCTGACCCTGTTAAGATGATCACTTGTTGGAGTGGTTCCTAAGTGGTGTTGGATATGGATACGCACACAGTGCAGGACGGAGATAATGGCAACGCTTTCCTTTCTGGCCCTGCTCGGGAAGGGAGCCGGCCAGCTCTGGGATCTGAAGGTATTGATGCTTAATTGCCATTTATCTGTGCATATCACACACGATCTGCAATGTCAACCACCAATGGCAAATGCAGATTAACCGCCTGTAAGTGATGTATTTACTGACAGCGTGCACCTGGAGGGCTTAATGCTGTTTATCTTCATTCTGTGTGGGTACCTGACGCGTGACAGCCAATAAAGAAACGAGCACGTGCCTGCAGAAACGCACAGGATGATTCCATAGGGCTGTGGTGTCCTCCCATACAATTATGGGGTGGTTTTCTTTGCGTAATCTGTGTGGAACTGTTGTTTCTTAAAACCTTGCACTTGGAGGCTCTACCTTTGTGTGCACTCTCCTCAGCAGGTGTGGATACTCCAGCTAACCTCTGTTACACCATGGAAGTATCCAAGGCCGGGTTGGATGGAATTTGGAGCAACCTGGTCCAGTGGAAGGTGTCCCTGCAGGTGGCAGGGGGTTTGGAACTGGGTGATCTCTAAGGACTCTGCCAACTCAAACCATTCTTTGATTCTTTGTCACATCCAAATGAAAACTGAAAGTATTTATGCTGCAGGGTGTCATACAAATCACAGAATCACAGAATATCCTGAGTTAGAAGGGACCCACGGGGATCACTCCTTAACTGACAGCTCAACTGCGAGAGTCTTTATCTTTTATCCCAATTTCCATGATTTGGCCAAAAAGGCAGGAAAAGCAAAATTCAGCACCACCAGGGGCAGACTGCATCCTGTACAGATCCACAGTTCTGGTGCACGCAGGGCATGACTCCAATGCCTTATCAGCTTGAGGTGAAATCTTCTGCTCAGTCTGCTGACCATTCAGATTTTCGTAATTCCCTGAGATCCCTCAGAGCCTCTTCCCCAAAGTGTCCTTGCTCCTGGGTCACTGCTGTGTCTGATCAGAGGGGCAGTGCTGGGAGCACTGATGTCTGTCTGATGTGCTGTCTTTGTCCCTTGGAAAATGCGTGGAAAAATGTGTCACAATCACTTGGGGGAAAATGTCACAGCACCCACAGGGTTGGTTTTCTGCCTGGGCAGCTCCTGCTCTGGACTGCTGAGGTGAAGGACAGCTGGAGCGAGGCTTTTGGCTGCCTTGTTTCCCACTCACAGACCATGCTGGACTGGCAGGTCACCACAGAATATTAGAGACAAGACAGGATGTTCTCAATCCATGGAGTGGTGTTTTATGTCCAAAAATGACTGAAGAAAAATAGAAGATAGAAAAAAAATGAGGCTGGAACGTGGCGGCATTTGTACATCTTGTTGCCTTCTGGGAGTAAGAGGCCTGAAATTGTATTTTCATGTTTAATGCACCTTCTATGTCTCTATCTCATCAGTTTCCTTAAGTTTTGAACCATTTGTATGTTCAGCAGCTGCAGCATCCTAAGAAAAGGAATTTCACAGGTGAACTGTGTGTGAATTATCTCCATCCAGTTATGCTGAATTTACCTCCTGATGATTCTTCCTTCTTTTTGGGAGCAATCAGACCCTGCTTCCCTTTCCTTGTGCCTCACATTGCTCAGCAACCAACGTAAAATGGAACAGGTCTGTGAATCCCACACACACCACTCAGGAAAATGACGTTTGCCGGGACGGCGTGAACCCAAACAACACGGATGACACTAACGAAGGAGGTTATAGGGGAGAAATGTGGAAAACATCACTGCTGGGATGGATTTGCCACTCCAGTGGAATTTGAGGAGTAAATACTGATTTACACCCTTGCAGTGTCCAGTATGGAAATCTGGCTGGAGGATGCTGGTGCCCTGAACCGGGGGATGAGGTGGGGGACAAGGCAGAGCCACCTGTGCTGTGTGTGAGGAATGTGTGGTCACCATCAGCGACAGGGCTGAATGACAGATGGTGATCTGAAATGTTTAATATTCCTGCCCCGTTGAAGGATGTTTTTACATTTGGATAAAAGGAGCCATAAATCTTTTCTGGCAGTTGAAGCTCTGCTCTAGCACTCCTCCCTTTCTCTTTCCCCTTTTTCTTTTTTTTTAATTGAGAACTCACCTGGAAAAGAAAAAAAAAAAATCAGATGAAGAAATGATGATGAATCATAGCAGCCATGGAACACCCCAGATAAGGCACAATTCGCATTTTCATGCGATAATTTCCCTCTCTTGACGCTTTCAAACTACCTTTAGAACCACATTAATTCTGTCACCACAAGCTCCAGCGTGGGGAGAGACCAACCACGAGAATGGCAATTCCAGGGGCTCTGTTTGGCTTTTCTGGGCCTTGAACGACACCTGGCACACAACACCTGGATGTGAGAGGACACTCGGGTGGCTTTATCACACAGCCCTTGTCCCTTCCAGGGGGTAAAGCCATTGGTCTGAATGGGCTGGTTTGCTCAGCCTGGTCCAAACTAAGTTCTGGAATATCATCTTTTTTGTGATGTACCAACTGTTACACGTGCTAGGGGAGATCTGTTGTCTCACAAGAGCAGAGGCACCACAGCCAATAAATGCTGAAGGAAAATCAGTGTCCCTGGCTCTCATGCTCCATCTCTGGAAGTGTCCACGGCCAGGCTGGATGGGCTTGGAGCAACCTGGGGTAGTGGAAGGTGTCCCTGCTTATGGGAGGGGGTTGGAATGAGATGATCTTGAAGGTCCCTTCCAACCCAAACCATTCCATGATTCCATAATTCTATGATGCCATGATTCTTACTATGACTACTGGAATGATGATGTACTTTAATTTTTTTTAAACAACGACATGGATTTGGTACAGAAGGGAGCTGGTTAAACTGCCCTGCACTATTTAATTCTCTCTGTCTGGAATGAGCATCCCTCTGAGTGGTCTGAAGAGAGCCCTGCCTCTGCCATGCTCTCAGCTGGAGGTTGTCATCACCTCGTCCGTATCCAAGCGGCACCGGCTGCACCCAGCTGTCCGTGAGCCTGCTCCCCAACCTGCCACAGCCAAAGTGAGCCAGGCTGCTTTAAAAACACTTTCAAAAGTACATTCCTGCTAAGCCAGTTCACATCAAATGCAGTGAGTTAGGAAGGAGCAGCAGCAGCACTCGGGCTGATCAGCTGCAGGGAGCGGGAGGAAGGTGATAAAGAGCTGCAGGTGCCTTTGGGAGTTGTAAGCACTTCCAGAAGCACAGCTGGAGCTGGAAGTGTATCCTGAGCATTCCTCTCCAGGCAGAACTGCACAGCTGTAGCAAGGCTGAAGTCAGGCAGGTTTAAACCTGACGAGGGGCTGCTGGCGTTGGTGGATGAAGAAGCGGTTCTTTGAGAGTAGGTTGTAGAATTCAGCATGTTTGATTCCCATTCTACAACAACAACAACACTGCATCAGTGTAAGAGTGTTTGTCATGGGAGAAAAAATAATAATAATAAAAAAAAATTCTTACTGCATTACCTTTAAGGCCTTTGCATGTGTGTATGCTGTTGACAGAAGATTTTGGAAGTCAAGACAACCTGTTTCTTACCTTTCCTATGTTCTGGACAGGAGATTTTAGAAGTAAAAAATAACCTGTTTCTGACCCCTTCTATGTTCTGGACAGGAGATTTTGGAAGTCAAAATATTCTGTTTCTGTCCTCTCCAGGACACAGCCAAATATATTCACTGCTACTTCCCTCCTCGTCCTAATAAAGTGCTGTGAATGCTCCAGGTAAGAGGCTTCGTGAGATAACTGAGTACTCCTTAAGCAGTCTTGACCCTCATAAAAACCATCCCCACCATGGTCATCTTTCTTCCTGAATAATACATTACCCATCTGGTCCTGCTGATGATTATACAGGCTGGCCAAGCTCATCTTTTTTATGTGCTTATCATTCACATGGCTATTGATTAAGTGCCTTCTCCTTTTCCCTTCAAAGCTGAAGGCACATCTCTACATGCTCTGAAACAAGGTAGGATCAAACTCCAGTGTAATACTTTCTAAAATCCCGTGTCCATGAAAGGCAATTCCGTGTGCTGGGGGAATAGGAGGCTTCCCATCACCGCTGGTGACAGATAAGTGGAGCTAACACTGGATCCTGACCTCTCTTTTGTGCCAGGAGATAAATGCTCAGGGCGTCTGAAACCTCTCCTTGTAACAGCTGCTGAGCGTGAAGGGTTGAGAATCAACTTTAGAAACAGAACAGATCTTTCTTATTTCACCAGTAGAATCAACCTGGGGAGATTTCCCATGAAAATACTTTTCTTGCAGAGCAACTTCATCTAACTCTGACATGAGGACTTTCTCTATTGACCCTGATGGGGATGGAGCAAAGGCTGCCATGGGTCACTGGAAACCTCATTTAAACCTGATTTATTCCATGACTCAGCAGGGAAAAAAAATGGAGAAGAAACGGCTGGGGCACATTTTAGGCTGGAGATCCGAGTAGGCCATGGAGAGAACGGAACAGCGGCCATGAACAAGAAGAGGTCATCGCCCTGTGGTTGATGCCACTGGGAATAACACTGGATACCCACCCTGGGACATCTCTCTGTGCTGTCCTCTGCAGCCCAGCTAAAGTGATTTTAGCCTTTGACACTAAAAGGCCACAGGCTTTGAGCTGATCTGACTCTGGGGGAACTCAGGATGTCTCTGGACTTGCCATGTCCAGAATTTGGTGTCCCTGTGACCACAAATGTCCTGTGAAAAAGGATTTTGTGCCCGAGCTCAGCACTGGGGACACCCCCATGGCCACTGCCCAGTAAACCCCAGCCCTGGGTGGGGAGAAGGGGATGGACATACCAAGAGTGAGGAGAAGAAACCCCACCATGGTCATCACACCCCTGCCAGGGAAGAGCTCAGGGTGGTGATGACTTTTAATCCCCCTTCTCCTTCTCCATGGAGAAACACTGGATCTGTCCACCTTGGGATGAGGAGGAACACTGGCAGGGTGAGCAGGACACCAGAGGTGGGGAATGGATACTGGGACCAAGGCAGGAATGTCTCTGTACAGCAGTTTTAATTACATCATTAACGAATCTTTATTGTACTAATTGGATAACTTCAACTATTAAACTGTTAAAACACTTACTGGTTTAAGAATAAATTTTTAGCTTGGATAGATGGTCTTCCCTTTGTCCCGTAACAGGATTTTGACAGCATGGCTAAGCCCTTTTATCACTCGTGGAGAGAAACGTGCCCTGCTGCTGTTCAGAGCACCTCATCTCGAGACAGAGCTGTCGAAACCAGGGCAGACAAATCTCATCCTGGAAGTGCCCATCTCTCTCCCCTGATTACAAAGAGCATCCAGACAGCTGGCTCAGAGGGTGATGCTTGCACTGAGACAGGAGAGGGTAGGTGAGATAAATCCCTGGCTGGGTGAAAACATTTTCAATTTGACTTCAGCAGAGATGTGAGGAACGCTCTGGGGAACCTTCCCTGATGGAAGTGTCATTAAATCCAGCATGCTGGAGTGCAGATAGTCCCTGCTCCTCGTTGTTCCCCTGACCTCAACCACCACAGAAAATATCTGTGTTCACCTCAGGCGACTCTGATGGCAGCCTAAAAACGGCCACCCATGTTTTAGGAAAGAGACACAAGCTGGAGAGAGATTTTAAGATTACATTTCCTCTAGTGAAGAAATCCAGATCCATCTGCCACGCCCCTGGTGGAATAGTTCACTAACACGATTTTCCTGCTTTTTGGGGAATCCCACAACCGTGGGTCTTGTAAGTGACAAAGGTCTAAAACTTTGTTTTCTTTTTCATGGAAATTTCTGTGGCATTAGTGTGTTATTTGTCAAAAAGAGCCATCCCCCCTCACCAGACACACCCCGCCCTCATGCTCATAACCAAAGACCGTGGAAACCATCAGGAAAGGTGTTTCAGAGAGTAAAAGAAGCTATCTAAAATAGCAGATAATAAAGTGAATCACAGATTTTATTCTGAGTATTACAGAGAAGTTGAAGCCTCTTCCCAAATGAGTGGAGCAATGGTAAAGCGAAAAACTAAATGCTGAGTTTGGTTTATCCGTAACTAAAATGTGGGAGATGCTGTCCCAGGGTGTCAAAAATACCATGAATTTATGTCTCAAAGGGGGATTAGACTGTGAAGGAGAAAAAGAGTAGGAATTTCTGTAGGTTGGACAGGCATAAGGGGCAGAACCCATCACTGCTCCAGCTGGGCTAAGGGAAAAACCTTTTGGTCAGGAAATTTGTTCTCCTTGAGACTTCTTGGGCTGCCTTTGAAAGCAGCTGGAGGGTGTAGCTATTGGATGTAGAAATAATTTCAATAGCAACCACTCCGAGAAGCCTCCTAGCTTGCCAAATTTTACATTCCTCAAATATTCCCAATAGCTGTTACTTTAAAGGGCGAGCAAGAAAAGGAGGCACGTTCACGGATCGATGCCGTAGAAAGAAATCCTGCAGAATTAGCAGAAAGAGAAAAGGGAGTTTCCATGACAACCACCTTCAACCAGCACCACCAGTGAGCACAGAGTGTGAAAATACAGAGAAAAGGAGTAGTTTGGGGTGCAGCTCCCTGGGTGTGTTTGGGGGAGTGGGCATCTCCCTTGGGAAAGGATCAGGAGAGCTCCCAGAGAACAAAACAGTCTGACAAGGGAAGGTCTGAGCTGTTCTTGGGAGTTGAGGTGAGGTGGAGAAGGTGGATTTGCGTCTGGTGAGGTGTGGGGTGGGCATCCATGGGCTCAGCAGGGCTGTGCATGGGGCTGTGATGGGCTGGTCCACAGGATACGGAGAAATCTGTGGGCAAAGCTCTAAATTCTCCACCATGCTGGGTGATCCAGTGCCCATCCCCACGTTCCTCACCCCAGGGGAAGTGTCCCAGCACTCATCCCGCACCCAGCACGGTGATCCCAGCTAGATCCAGCCCTAAAAATGCCCAAACTGCCTCCATGGCCAAGTGGCCACTCACTGACCACCCCGAGAGGGGCTAATGTTGAACTCCTGCCTTCTCTCTGGGAAGAGACTGCATAACCTCAGCCTCTTGATGAGCATCATCCAAAGGGATTTCCATCAAAATAATTCCCAGGGGTTAATAAATAGACAGCAATACCTGCAGGGTTGGAGTAAATAATTTCCAGCGTGTTGTTCCAATGTCATTGTTTTACTGCCACATAAACACATATATTAGAGGGGGGGGAGAATCGGCAGCTGTAAGTAATACAGAGAGGTTTGTATAAAAATGAATTATGCAAATACGATCTCCCTTTCCTTGTGAGCGCAATAATAAAAATGTAAAATAAATCTTAATAGCATGTCTCGGACTTAAAATGCTAAGGGGTAAAAGGGAACGGGGGGAGGGTCAACACTTGTTGTTTATTATTGAATTCAGTGCCGAATCCAACATGCCTAATGTTCTTGGAGAAATTGAAACATCTAATGTCAAATAAGATCTCCATGGTCTAATTCTTCATTCAGAGCCCTGGGGATAATGTATCCGACGTGACAATCCAATAAGCTTTCACATCTTCATCCATTTGTTTTCAGGGAGCCCTCACACCTCTGCATAAAAAGTAAAAAATATCTTTAGAAAGTCATTATTTCTTACATTGTAATAAATTTCACCGGGGCAATAGGCGTAATTTAAGAAAGGCGAGGGATAAAAAAGGGAAGGGAGGCTGGGTGACAGACTGTCCACAATTTTAATATGCAGGATTCAAGCTATCATCTATCTATCCGTCTATCTCCATATCTGTCCATCTGCCTATCCACCTATCCATCTTTATTATCCTGGTGACTTCCATTCCATCTTGAGTGAAGGTTGCAGAACTGCATCTCTGCTGGCGACATTTCCCCTGATCAATCTCTGCCTCTCCTCAGCTCTGAGGTTTGGCAGGGAGGGCCTGAGCCAGAACGAGAAGACGGATGAGCAAAGGCAGCAATTCCTGCTGTGGGCAGGGCAGTCCCACCATGGGGTCAGCAGGAGAGGATTGTCCCCTCTCTCTCTCCAGCCATCACTCATTATCCAGAGGTACTGCAGGTACTTCCCTTGGAGGGAACAATCCCAGAGTGGCGGGAGAGCAACAACCTGGGGTAGAAGGGAGGCAGCAGGGAAACAGGGCTGGTCTGAGTTGAATATCCCATGTTTAGTATTAAATGGTGCAGATGAAGAAGGGTTCGGAGGGAGGGACTGGAAGCAGGATGCTGGTGTGAAGTGGGATGCAGGATGCTGGTGCAGAGACATCTGCTGACCCTCATCTGGGATCTGCCCTCAGCATCAGACTCCCTTCAACTCTCCCAGCCAGGCACAGGATGCAGAACACGAAGGCAGAAATAGTTTTGAGAGACTTGCAAAAACTCCTTTATTCTCTGATAAGGTATTGTGTCACATTTGGTGACAGCAGCATCCCAGAGCTCCGATGGCAGCCTGCAATCCCAGATGGGAATGAATGTTAATGACTGGTGAAAGCAGCAGAGATCTGAGCAGAACCTGAGCCTCCCTTGGGAGCGGCATTTGGTGCTGTCCCACGGAGCCCAGATCAGCCCTATTCATCTGTTTTCCTGCCGCGGATTTTTGCCACTTTTGTCGCTGTAATTTGCATTATTATCTGCCAGGTAGGAGTCGGGACTGCAGGGTTCTGCTGCTGGCTTTATCTGCACTCCCTGCTAATGGAGAGGACGGGAAGTTAGAGGAGGACCTCTCATCTGTCATTGTGCTTTAAGGCTGGGAATAAGCTCTGCTATCAGAACCGCTCCACGGAAGCACAGACACATCAAGGTAAACAGCAGCGGCTCTGTTGCCTTTGGCCAGCACGCAGATCAGTCTGTTCCTTGGCACATTAACAAAGTGTTAATTGTTCTTTTCAGATGTGTTTTCCCTGCCAAATGCAGGAGTAATCCTGACACTGCCTCGCATCCTAGGCTTTGGGGCTTAGGTCAGGCTGAACAGGGGTTGTGGAACAATGAGCCGGCATTAGGCTTTCATTTGGAAACCCAAAGCTCTGCAAAGCCCCAGGGCGCAGGGATGTTATAGCCAGCTTTGAAACAAGAGGTGAGGCTTACCGAGAAGTTTATTAAAAAATGAAGAAGTTGAGAATGAACCCGTGGCCTCTGGTTTGGAGTGGATCTGGCCAGGGATTTCAAATGGAGGCTTTGGATAAATTGGAAAGAAAAGATAATTGGTATAAAACGAGATAGAACAGGATCATGTTTTCAGTCAACTTCATTTGCAGCAGCAATGGGAGCAAATTCCAGACTTTCTGAGGAGTCCTGAGGCTCAGTCCAGGACAAATCTGCGGCCAAAGTCCAGGAAGCCATCATGGGCTAAAGTTCAACTTTCACAAGGAAACCAGGATTGCTTTCTCAGGCCTTAAATGGGGTTTCAAACAGGTCCACAGCACCACATGCTCCATGTAGCACCCTGAGTTAGCGGTTATTCACATTTAGAGATTAGTTCTGTAGCTTGCAGAAGACTAAATAGGGGAATTATTACTGTGGGATGTGATCACTGTGTGATTTTCCCAAACAAAGCTGCGTGTCTGTCTCCTGGTGAGTTGTGGTTGTATGGGCTGGAAATGTTTCTTCAGTTCCTGGGGGTAAACAGGGCACATCTCTGCTATGGGACTGCTCTGTCTTGCTGTCAGCAAAGGGTGTGTGTTCCTGAGGTATTTCCACATTCCTTGGCCTCCAAAACCACATGGAACCATGGCAGGAAAAGGTAACCAAACACAACAAGCCACATGAAAGGGAGATGTTGTGTTGAGGGAAACGCTTCCTTGTCCCAAGAGAATAAAGCAAACTGATTTCCCCGAGAAAGACTTTGCCATGAGGTTTTCTGGGCTGGGTTTTGTTTTTCTTTGCATTTCCTGGAAGAAGGGGAAATCCCAGCTTGGGCTCTTTTATTTTCTCTCTACACAACGCCGTGTGTTTTTGAGCAGCCCGACAGATACTCATGTTTTTCCAGAAACAAGCACAGGCACATCACGGAGGTGTCTGTCTCAGCAGTTCTCCTTAACATGCGGTGCTGCCAGAGAGTTCTTCTGAAGCAGGAAAGGTGGGAATTACCTTTGGCTGCCCGCTCTCAGAACGCATTGTGAAAAACGAAGTTCACTCTCCTGTTAAGATTTAAAAGTTTAATAAAGGACAATAAGGGGCAAAGATAATAAAGCAAAAATCACAGCACTGGGTGCTTTTGGCGCTTAGCCAAGAGCACACCNTTGTCAGGTTCCCGGCGTGATGTGCACAAGCTGAGCCCCATCCATAACACCAGAGTAACTCCTCCTAAGACTCTTTATCGAGAAAGTCCAAAACAACTCTCAGTTTTATCTTTACACCTCTAGTTTTTGCTGCTCCACTGTGTATTTTGCAGGTGACTGAGAACCTGGAGGACGACAGGAAAACAGCTATATAGACTGAAAATAAACCAAAGCTTTTCTAGGCCAGAATGACAACGCCATGATGCAGAAAAGAAAAATTGGTAAGAGTTCAACTGAGTGGTGTTGCCATTTTCCAATCTCAACAAAAATCACAGTGCCATGAGACCTGGATTTTAAGGATTATTTTTCTGTAGTCCAGGAATCTGTTGATGTCCCTTCCACTGAATCATGAAATGAGTTCTTTGTCCCAGTTACACAAGGCTGGAACTTGGAAGAAAGAGGAATTTCCCCTCAGCTGCACTGCACAGACAGAAGGAGAAGAGGAGAAAGAACCAAGACACAGAGTCACTGGAAGAGGAAATAATTTCCAGGCAAAGAAAACATTTCAACTTTGCAAAGCACATTCATGTGTATGTATGGACTTCCATCATTTGCACATAATTTAGCAAAACCAGGAGTGAAATACAGTGGAAAGTTTCAAACATGTAACAGAGCCATAATTTTCCTCTGAATTATGACTGAGTAGTTATTATTTGTTCAGGAAGACTTTTTTTTTCCTTCTTCCTTTTTTATTTTTCCCTTCTAACATCTCATTAATGTTAATGCAACCCCAGCTCGATAAAAATAAATGGGAAGATAGGGCAATAGCAGTTCGACAAATTTATTTTGTGAGAGCAGTATCTGTGGTCGGTGTAAATGATTTTACTCCACAGCTGTGCAAAACGAGCATCTCTGAGTCCCATTAACCCAAAGTGAAAGCATCTGGGCAGGGATATAAAACAGGTTTTTTACTTTGTTTCTTGCTTCCATGTGGAAGACTGAAAGGTGAGTTCCAACCTGGTGGGACCATCAGAGGGGCAATGAAGCTGGAAACAGGGAGGACAATGCTGCTGTGGAGGATCCAGGGTAAAAGCGACCACAGGGCTCCATGGGAAGAGCCCTACTGTTTGCCTCTGTTTAAACATCAGTTCTGCACTGTGCCTGTGCTTGGTCCAGCCTGTCCTAGAGCCAGGTGAGGCCCGGCTGTTCCCATGGCCCCAGAACAAGCTTCCTGCCCCTCTCAGGAGGCTTGGATTGTTGAGAGTCTTGGTCCCCGTGGAATGAGAAGCAGTGCAAAGAGCATCACTGCCCCTGTTTGGGTCACTTTCTTCTGCTTCTTTCCATGGAAGTCCTGCGTGGGGTGAAGACCACCCTGAGGTGGAATCAGACAAGACATGGATGCAACGGAACCAGAGCAGTCAGGCTTGTTCCCCAGTGTGCTGAACTGGAACTGGGTGGTGCCCTGGAGGAACTTTCATCTTTCCTTCTGTGGGCTGGGGATTTCCAGCTGCAGATCTCCAGGGGGTTTCTGCTTATCCTCCATGGCTGAGTGTGTTCAGGTCTCACTCAGACTTCACCTTCCCCTGAGTTCAGGTGGGTCAGAACAAGCCATTTGTGCATCCAGGAAGGTCAGGGAAGCACTGGACAGACACAACTCAAGCAAACTCAGGATCTTCTACCTAAAGTTTCAAGTTAGAGCCCTCAAATCCTTCAAACCCATCATGACAAAACTTCCTAGAGACAGAAGATGGTGGATGGATTATTTTCCTTTCTTTTCTTTTAGAGAAGACTTTATTCTATCTATCCAAACTCTACCTACTCTTGAAGGAGAAAGACCTCCTGAGGGTGATTCAACCATCACTGGTAGCAAGGACATTCAAATTTGTTTGCACGATAATGAACCCACTTCACACGTCTCTGATGCAGATCCCCCGTCTGAATTAGCCCCTCACTTGTCTCCCTTTTCAGGCAATGGGAAGGGATTGACACCCAGAGATCCAGTTTGTCTTCCCAAGCTAAGAATCCCAGAATAATTAAGGATGCAAAAGACCTTAAGAGGTCTGTAGTCCACCACAGTCCACCACTGTCCACCCTTCGAAACGCAGTGCCAGTAGGATTTCGTTCCCTAAAGGTCTCACGCAGCCAAGCTCAGAAATATCCACGGATTTGGAGCCTGCCCTGGTTTTTATCTGCTGTCCTAAGGAACAAAGGACCAAAGGAACAAAGAAAGAAACACTTTAATGCTGAGTTTGTCTTTGAAGTAGGTGCAACATCAGCTGGTTCTGACTTGGTTTGATAGAGATACCTTGTTCTGTGCAGCTGGGGTTTGGAGACATCCGTGCAGGGCTGGCTGGCAGGGAACAAGACATCCAACACATCCATTCCCTGCCGAGTGTCAGACAGGACACCCCAGTGACACAATGCCTGCAGGAGGGCAGCTGAACCAAACAATTGTCAAAACAGGACCAAATCATTCCTTCCCTTTCACAGAAGAGGAACTGAAATGGCCTGGAACGTGCAAACAGTAGAAGCCCTGTTCCATAAATTTCATTCATCCTCGGGACATTGGCAAATGGAAGCCCCCATCCTGTTTTCCCATTTTTTTCCATTCTTAGTGGTCTCCCATCAGGACTACACCAGCATCTCCTGTGTCAGTAGCACATCCAGCTCTTCCTTTCTACTCCTCAAGGAAGCCAGTTACTGTTCTCCTTAATAAAAATATTTAAAAAAAAAATTTTAAAGAAGGAATGAAAGGTAGAAAGGTAACAATTATCTTTTTCAATCAACATTCACGTGAAAGGTCTCTAATAATAATAGTACTTAACACTCTTGAGCTCCTAAGTGCTTTTCAGACATTAACTAATGAATCAAGGAATCAGGGAGGAAAGGCAAGTAACTCATCCATCTTGAGCTTTCCAACTGTCATGGGATTCAGACTGGGCTACTGCAGCTGCAGAAGCAGGAGAAGCCAGAGGTTTCTACAGCTGAAGGCAGAGAAGAGTCTTCAATAGTCCTGGGATCTTTGACCACTGGATTCTGAGTCCAGTCTGGGGGGTCAGGAGCTCTCCATTTCACTCACAGGGAAAAGGCAGGTGCACTCCACAAGGCACATCTGTCAAATGTCCAGCCCAGTGCACATCTGTCCCTGCTGACAGGGCTGCTTCTTGGGGTCTCCTGCAGCTGCCTGGAACTGCGACCAGGTCTGGGTGCTCCTGTGACTCTCCACTGCAGTCCTGAGCTGGGGCCCAGCCTGGGTGACAGGATTTACAACCCACACAGACAAGGTTTAATAGACGGGAGACTTAACCCAGCAAGGGACTTCCTCAGTCACTGGAAATTAGGGCTGTAAAGAGGTGGAAAGACAGCAAGGCAGGGTCATTTCCACCTAATTAGCTCCTGACAAATGCATTTCTTCAGCCTTTCAGGGATGGCAGCCCTGCCGCTGCCATCACCTCCTCGCCAACCTCTCTGAACACACCAATGCCACCAACACAGTTCCTTATCCTGAAGCGTGCTTTAAAACAACATTTCTTGCTTTACCCACTGATGAGATTCTTACCCTTCAAGTATGACATATCCTCCTCTGGAGCACCAGAATTTTACCAAATCCCACCCTCACCCCATCTCCCTTCTTGTCTCACCTCTAGGAGCACCCTTCCCCTGTTACGTTTCCCAAACCTGTATTTTTACTAAAAATCTGTGGCAGCAACAGGAAGAAGCCCCATTCTCCTGCCTTTAAATTATCAGTCCTGATGAGCCTTTAGTCCTTCTGTTTTAAAGCCGTGGATAGGGAGGAGTTTGACATGCCATAAACGCAAAATTTCCATTCTTGGGGAGCTACGTTATTTATTGTTCAAGATAGAAGGAAATAGAAAAGGGAAAGGGGAAAGGAAAAAGGAAGTAAGGGAAAGGAAAGGAAGCACCACATCTTTAAATGACTGCTTTAAGAAAGTATTTCCCCATGGATGGATATTTTACAGGGACTGGATCCAAAGTTTAGCCACAAAGTCTGTTCAGGAGGATGAAACTGGCAGAAACCCCCAGTTTCAACACTCCCATGGTTTTGCATTTCATGTTCAGTGGGAAACAACAAAAATAGAGCGGGGCTCATAGATCTGCCTTGATTTTTTGGGGGAAATAGTGAAGGTGTGAGGCAAAACCTCAAGCAAATTCCAACTGTTAACTCTGCCATAGAGACGGGAAATTTGGCACTCAGGGAAGATGGAAATGGGAAAAAAGGGGACTAAGCCCTTTTAGAAGTGAAGGAAAAAAAGGCAGAAAACCCACTTTTTATCCTGATGAGGATAAAGCTGAGAAATCATAAACCCTTTAAAACAGCCTTTAGTTCACAGCATAATTGGATTTCATGTTTTGGCAGCAAGATGTGATTATTCCTTCCCAAATAAAACATTCTTCCTGTGAATGATGACCGTGTAGAATTACCATGGCTAAGGAGTTTAGTGAGGGAGATGCTTTGCTCATCTTCCATTTCTTCCCCACCAGGATCTCAAAGCACTTTGCACGTGGTGACAGCAAATATTTCTGCTCAGTCTCTACTGACATTCCCACTTTGTTCCTGGAACAGGGAACACCATTTAAGGATATCCCGAAGTTTGCACAACAATCACTGGTGTCCCTGCCTCCAAAATGACTTCAATCTCCTACAACTGATGAGAAATCCCACTGTATTGGAATAATTTTCTTCATTAATTTAGAGAGCTTATTTCTAATCTTCTCTGTTTGAGGAGAGGACACAGCAGGACAAAGAGATTTTCCATTATGTCCCAGTGCATACAGGACATTTTTGTGCCCTGTTTAGGTTCTTTCTGGGCCCCACAATTCAGAGCTTGCAAAGCCTGGGATTTATCAAACGTGGTGCATCTGTAGAAGAAATTTCATATTCTCGCCATTGCCATCACATTTTCCCTTTTTGTATTCTCCTGTTGGCTTGTCTTTGACAAATCATCCTGGGATTCTGCTGGATTGACTCCAAATCCTGGCATTCATAGACATGTGGAAAGATAAGGAAATGCACAACTCGCTGAACTCAATCATAAACAGTATCTCAAACAACAATAACTGCAGGCAAGGGGCCAAGATGTGCTATGGTCAGAGTTGTGCTCCAAAACAGAGCAGAGACTGTTAAGCACCACAATAATTAGAACAAATTGATTTCTTGGCCAAAATAATGGTGGTTTGGTTTTGGTTTAATTTTCAAAATCTGCACGGAAGCCATGAAAAATGGGTGTGAGAGTGGAAAGCCCTGATGGCAGAGACCCCGTAAAATGCTAAAAGGACTAAGAAAGAGAAAACAGCACTGAGGTACCCATCAGGCTGGGCTTGGACATGGAATTATAGAATATTCTGAGTTGGAACAGACCCACAAGGATCATCAGGTCCAACTCTAGAGTGAAAGGTCCACACAGGGATCTAACCCACAATCCCGGCATTATCAGCACCATGCTCCAAGAAGCTGAGCTGATCTCAGGGTCCATGCCAGGCAGGTTAGACTCTTGATTCTACAGCTGGTCTAGGGCCCTGAGATGGTTATTAAGCTTCCTCAGCCAGGAGAAGGGCATAGTGAGGAAACTGATAAAAGGATTATTCTGTTTGCCATGGATTGTGCATCAGTCCTAGCGATCAGGCAGAGCTTTCCCTGTTGGGGTTTGGGTCTGCATCAGTCCTTTGCTCTGTCAGCCTCTGCAGCCAAGTCCCCACAGTGTAACCAGACCATTCCCCCAGGCGTGCAATGCACACCAGCCCTGAACTCCCCTGCCAGTGTTCTCCCTCGAAATTCTCTTTCTTAGCCCTGACCACCTTTTCCAGCAGGGGTGGAACGTGGCAGTTCAGGTCAGAAAGTGATGCATCGTGGAGGAGAAAGAGCTGTAACCTTCCATAAAGCTCACAGTCCTGTTCCTGAACCCAAACAACCCGACCTGGATGTGCAGTAGCAACTTCATCAAGAGCAAGATGGTATAAAAAAAGCTCAGGGCAGAAAATGGGAATACAGAGAGAGAAATACACCCAGGCAGAGCATAAAGCATCGAGGCAAAATGAGGGTCATATAAAACCTTGAGACACACATGAACAAACTTGAACGGTGCTGCTCATTGTCTAAATGAGAAAAACATACAGGAAAGCGAGGAATAAAAGAATAGTTTCAGTAATTGAAATTTCAGGAGAACACAAAGAAGCAGGCTGTGATTTACCACAAGTAAACATCCTCTCTGATACAAATCACCCCTGAGACAAACACCTTGTAAACTTTACGGGTAGAAGCTCAGCAGTGAGAATGTACGGCTGTGGGAGAGGAAGAAATCTCAACACTTGTTTTTCCTCCCAATCCTAAGCACGGTTTATAGGATGGGTGGGGAGGACGGGGTGCAAGCTGGCCTTTGGACTGCAGTTCCCTGCAGTGCTGAGCAGCAGAGGGGAGGTAATTAATGCTTCTGGGTGTCAGTAGGTGAGTGGGATGCTCAGGAGGGGAGGATTTTCCGTCCACTTGTATGACCTGGCACAACTTCTGTCAGTCTTGGTGCTGATTTATGGGGCTGTTGGAAGTGTGCCAGGTTAAGGGCTGGAGGAGAAAGGAAAACCGAGTCCCTTTCCATAGAACAGAATCATGGAATGTTTTGGTTTGGAAGGGATCTTTAAGATCAGCCCATTCCAAGCCCTGTGCCATGGGCAGGGACACTCGACCAAGCTGCTCAGAGCCCCAGCCAGCCCAGTCTTGACCACTTAATATTTAATTAGCTTTTCCAGTGAATCTGAACTGGTGGCCTCAGTACAGAAACTTCAAGGGAAGGTGCTGCAGGCAAACTTGACCCTGAGCTGTGCAGCTCCTCCCTGCTCCTGCCCTCAGCATAGGGAATCCTTCTCTTTTCCGAGGCCATCTCCACACATGGGATGGAGTCACGCAGTTTTCTTCCCAGGGGCTTGGAGACTGCCGGTCACTTCTACTTTTCTGTGGGAAATGGGCTGCTGCCATCACAACTGGGCCTGGAAAACCCCAAGCATTGAGCCAATTTTACCACAGGTTTTGAGTTTTAAGGTATTTTCATCCTATCCATTTCAAAAGAAATTTTCTTCCTTGTGACTTTTAGAACTTTAGAAAAATGAATTTTTAGGAGAGGTAAAATGATGAGGTGAACTCCTTTGAATGAACTTTCTTCCTGTGTGCCATAAAAGATGATGTACAGAAGGTGCTGTGTGCTTGTGAGAGCTGGGTCTGGGATGGGAACCCACAGGGATGCTCAGGTGCCAAGTGTGCAAGGCCAAGTGCATTGGTGAGAACTCTAAGGGATGGGAGCTGAAAGGACCAGGAGAGTTGTGTGTGGCTGGGAAAAAAGCCTTCCCTGCAGTTTCTGTTGGGAAGAGGGCTGCCTGGAGAACAGGGTGCTGACCAGAGCCAAGAGTACGAAAAACCGAAGAAAACCATCAAAATCGAGAGTTTGAAGTAGACAGATCTGGGAAGTGAATTTTGCTGTTCCCTTTTCACAGGTGGTGAATGAAGAGGTGAAAAAATTTGTGCTTCTTCCCAGTCCTTGTCCTCACTCTCGGTTTGTCTTCCTTCAGGTTGCTGCTGCTTTTGTGAAATACCCACCAGCCCTGAAAGGAAAGGTGATATTCCAGGCTTTCTGGGGACTGAGCTACAAGCTGAGACAGCAGTTCTGGCTCTGGGGAGGCCCCACTGCCACCTCTGGCTTCCTCCCTCCCACAGGCGTTTGAGACCTGTCTTTGAGCTGGACAAGGTTCAGTTTTCAAGGGCCAGGAGTGCCACAAGTTTCATTCATCCTTTGGGCTCGGTCCCAGGACTCAACATTTCCCAGAGAATTCCCGGTCTCCGGCACCATCTTGTTTTTCTGTTTGTTTTTTTCAAGAGGTGCGTAACACCAAGCTCAGGAATGGCCCCAATTCTGCTCACAGCTGCTGAGCACCTCCCTCACATTTCCTCACAGCAGAGAAAAGTCTCTGCCTCTTCTTTCTCCTCTGTCCAGCAAGGTCATGCAGAGACACAGCAGAGACTTCCCCCTCTGCAGATTCCCCACATCACCAGCTCTTTATCCTCTGCTCCGAGAGGACAGATGATTTGATCAGGAAAGCTATTTTCCTGCAATGTAGATTATAATGGAAATCTGGAGAACAGCCCTGACTCCGAGTCTCAGCAGCTTTATCCTTTTAAAAGCACAAGCCAATTAACCTCAGCCTGCAGGGAAAGAGCCCCCCTGTTAGAGGCTGGGCCTTGGAAAATGAGACGCAGGGCATTTAAAATCACAAGGCTCTGAAACTCCAGAGCACAGAGCACTCCCCACGCCTGCACAAACCTCCCCAGTGATGCCACACACGCGGACACGGGGCTCTGCACTCCCCACGGACACAGTGGGGTCCATGCCAGGGTCTCTGAAGCTCCCCAGGATGTTGCTCCACTTCCCTCAGGCAGCTGTGGGGCTTGAAGGGTCAGGGTTAAGGACTGGAATTCCTGGAGACAGGGATATAATTCATATCGAGGCGGTTTGTGAAGGATGGTGCCAAGACCTCTCTCACCTGGAGATGTCCATGGAGGATAAAAAACAGCCCACGGCGCAGGCTCAATAAAGAAATCACAGGAATGGTGCTCTCACCATGGGAACCGAAGGGCACAAGGACTAATGAGCTCCTAAGGGTTACACCACGAGGAAAGCACTCAGCTCATCCTGAAATAGCAAAGATACTGCTGGCTCCTGGAAACTTCTGTTTCTGCCCCATTTCAGGAGCCGGGATTGGCACCTGAACGCTGGGTGAGCCAAACCTGAGTGTCACTGCTGCTTCACAGGATCACAGAACCATTAAAGTTGGAAAAGCCCTCCAAGATCACCGAGTCCAACCATTAGCCAGCACTGGCCAAGGCCACCACTAAACCATGTCCCCAAGGGCCACATCCACGTGTTTTTTGAACACTCCCAGGGCTAGTGGTTTCACCACTTCCCCAGGCAGCCTGTTCCAAAGTCTGACCACCCTTTCAGTGAAGAAATTTTCCCCAATATCCAAACTCAGCCTTACGGCTGCAACTTGAGGCCGTTTCCTCTCATCCCATTGCAACTACCCCGGGAGCAGAGACCGATCCCAACCTGGCTACAACCTCCTGTCAAGTTCTTCTTTCATGAAAGAAAACGAATGACAGAGACAGGGGAATTTTCCACATCTACAAGTTCTCTGCTTATCCCACAAAACTCCTCCGCCATCTGATGTGCTGCCCTGGCACCACCTGTTTCCTCGGGAGCTGGAGGGAAAGGCAGGCACACACACAAAACACCCTCTCCCACCAGACACCTCTCCCCAAAGCACGCTAACTACCTGTCTTTGTGCTCCTTTCACGACAACGGCTCTTGTTTGAGATGTTGACATCTCCAGACATTTGACAAGCAGCTGAGTAAATGTCAACACCTTTCCAGAGGGAGTGTGGGATTTAAGGGAATTTAGCGCTGACTGGGAAATTGCAGTCGGTTCTGGGGTGAGACTTGCTGGTTTCCTACAGCTGAACCCATGCCAACATTTGAGGCCAGGCAGCAAATACACTGCTGTACCCATGGGGATGAGGGATGGCCAGAGAAACACCCCTGCTCCTTCTAAGTCACAGCCTGTGGGGGTTTTTAATGACGGGGGAAATAATTTGGGGTTAGAGCACTATTCTGGAACACTGGAGAAATACATGAAATACACACACACTCCCTGAACAGCCTGGGATGTTCACCCAGTGGGTGACACCCCTGCACCAACTGCGTGATCGTTGAGGTCCTTTCCGACCCGAGCCATTCTGTAATTCTGTGATTGCCTTAGACTCCCCCACAAAATTTCCTTACAAAGGTTTCCTTGACCTGTTCTCCTCAGGAACACATTGTTCTGGCACTAAGAGTAGCCCCCTGAAGAGAACACCAAGGAATTGCTTCAGCACAGCCTCAGTGGAAACAAATCCTCCCTGTTGGATTGTAGTGGTTCTCGAAACACAATATTTCCACTGGCTCCAGCTACTTTATCATTCCTTTTCTTGTGAGTTCCTGCAGCTTCCACACCCACAGTGCCGCAGTCACTTCCCTGTGTGGGATATAAGGGCTGGGCCTTATTGCCCCAAAGCTTCTTTGGAAATTAACACCGCAGCCACCTTCCTCCTCCTTTATCCCTTTGCAGGCAGGAAAAAACACTATTATGGAGCAATCCAACTCACCTAGGAATAGATACACAGAAAGGATGAGGTGAACAGCTCCTGGACAATGTCCATTTCTCTCCTCCGACACGTCCCACAGGGAAATAGCTCTGGCAAATCTCAGCTGTGGAATTTATTCAGGAAAGATGTCCATGATCACAGGGTGTTGGACAAGGTTCACTGAGCCACCGAGCTCTGTTTCTGCGTATTAGAGATATTTAAGATTGAGGTGGACTCGAATGATGATTTCTCCATGCAAGGTTCAGGGGCTGTGATCAGGGTAAACAGACGAGGAGAACCCCTTCCCTCTTGGCCTGTTGGATTCTCCATTGAGAGCCATTATTAATTTTAACTCAGGGCACAACAGGCTGGTGGAGTCCACTGCTGCAGGATGTTAAGAGTTTGCTGTGCCTTTAAATGGTGGCTGCATTCAACGTTTGTGTTTTTTAAGCAGTAAGTTCAAGACAGTGGGTTTAAAGTTTGTTGAAGCTCATTTAAGCAAGATCAGCGTTGGAAAACATTTTGTAACAGCACAGACAAGAACTGAATGTCCATAGGAGATGTGGAGCCTCCATCCCTGGAAGAAAAGTCCCAATAAAGAGGTCACCAGCACAGTTTTGGATGTCCCTCAACCTGCCAGGAGCAAGGAGAGGCTTAAGTGCTTCCTCAGGACTCTGTTCTAATTTCTGGCAGAATGGAAGTCAGTTTTTATCATCTTTAATTTAAAAAAAGAGACACTGGATGGCATTGTAGAATAGCACAGGTTGAAAGGGACCTCTAGACGTGTCTGGTTCAACCTCCAGCTCAAAGCAGGGCCACCTTCAAAGCTGGGCCACACCTCGCCCACCTGAGTGGCAGAACATTTCTCATGTGGACTTTGCATCACCTGTGTGAGCCCCAGTGCTGGTGCTTGGCCAAACTGTCAAGATTTTGTCCTGACTTCCAGCTGGAACTGGGAATTTCAGCCTGTGGCTGCCGGCTCTGAGCATTTCACTGCTCCTCTGGGGACAGTCCAGCCCTGCATTTTATGTCACCTGCTGGAGGTGGTGGTTACAAAGAAAATAGTTCCCCTTGCAAGCTGCCAGCCCTCCCCAGGCTGAGCACACCCAGGACCCCGATGTTTCCTTCACCAGTCACACCCCCAGCTCACCCATGGGTTATTTCTTCTGGCATCCCAGGGACAAGGGGTATCCCAAAATCCAGATCCTTCACTGCCGTGTTTACTGCGGCCTCCGTGCCTCTCTGCCTCCAGTTGCTAAGCGATATCTCTGCTCTCCAAAGTCACTGACACAGACCCTTGGCTGCTGCATTTCACTATTCAATTTGCAATTTAAATTCCCTGACAGGCAGAAGCAACCAAGCTGTTCACTTAAGAATGCAAGAAGTTATATTGAAATCGAGGAAATGGCCAATGCCTCGAGCTCTTCGTAAATTTCACTTTGATAAAAAGACAGAGGATGGAAGAGGGGAGGAGAGAGGTAGGTGCTCGTGTGGGGGACAAAGGATGGAGCAGAGACAGTGGGGAGCAACCACAGCGGTGGAGTTTCCCCTTTATTTGTGTTGGTTCTTCCATGTTCTGACCTCTAAGACCTGGTGCTTCCTCTTAGGCTGGTGAAACACCTTCCAGCAAAGTTCAACCACTCACTTTTATCTCTCTTTCAATCCTTCTTTACTAGCATTTCCTGGAGATGGAGGTAGGTTCCCTTTGCATCACCTTTTTCCTTTCCTAAAACACCCACAGCGGGATTGTGGCATGAAGGACAACAGGGAAATGTCCCTCATCCCAGGCAGGATGGTCAGGTGCTGGATACCCACTGCCTGTGGCCCTGCTGGCTATCCCCCAAATGCTTCCACGGATGTCCAGACCTGAATTTTGGCCACACACACACACAGAGTGCTGTGTTTTGCTTTTTGCTCACCTGTGTCCTCCTTGCACGTGTGGGATTTGTGCTGCATGAGGAGGAGAGTGGCACTGCTAAATCAGAGAAAAATGGGCAGGAAATTATTTGGAATGGGCGGCTCTGGAGAGCCACGGGAAAAGGGACAGGAGCTTCAGTGCTGGGGGATGGAAGCTGCCCTGGGCAGGAGTCGCATCCTGACACCGGGGGAAGGTCAGGGACCCTCTGGAGCCAGCGCTCCCCTTTGATTCTCCTCTACAGACGTTTCCGTGCGCTGCAATCCTCGGAGCCGCGGGGTTCTCAGGCCGGTAGAGGGAACTCTCCACCGCACTGATCCCAAATCCCGCAGCTGCAGGGAACGGGGAGCAGCGGGGCTGGGGCACCGGGGCTGCGCAGCTCCCTGGCTGCGGGACGGCCGAGGAAAGGGGAGCGATCCTCCTCTTCCTCTCCACGGTGAAAGAACCAGACGGAAGGAATTCCCACTTTTTAAACGGGAGCGGCTCCCCAGATGCCTTAAAATCCTTTGCGGACATCAACAGGGCTTAACCCGTGCCTCATCCGCAGGACGACTGCCAGCCCCCCGCCCAGCTGTGGGGCAGAGAGGGGCAGGGACCTTCCCTAAAAACCCATCAGCAGCAGAAACCAGGCAGCCAAGGGGGGTTTGGGGCAAGGATTGCCCCTGTAGGGACAGGAGTGTGACACAGGTGACGCCCAGCATGACCCCGGCAGATACTTCGCAGGAGAGGCTGGTGTGGGCATCCCCTTTTCCCCCTTCCCTGTTTCTCCAGCCCCACGTCCTCTGCCCGAGGCACAGGACAGAGTGTGGCCAACCAGGTCACTACAAGAACGTCTCAAAAGTCTCTCATTCAGACTGTCCCCTCAGCAAAGGCCACCAGGTGCCCTCAGGGGAAGGAGACAGCTCTGAAAGAGCTTGGTAGAGCTTTGTTCTTCACCTTCAGCTTCCCAAAGTGCCCTGTTCTGGGAAATTTTCCCCCCAGTCTCCACCTAAATTCTCAGAGGATCTGCTCTCTGCAAGAAAAAGGGACAGCCCTGGAGTGCAGGCTGCTTTATACCCACGGACCCTGCACCACAGAAAGGGTTTGTAATGCATTTTGGCAGACAACTTTCCTTTTTTTTTTTTTGGCCTGGGACTGGGCAATATCAAGCTACAGACTGAAACCGAGGAGCAGCCAACAGCTCGCTCTCTTGTACCCTTGGGTGGAAGAGCTCCAGGGGGCACCTCTGGATTTTTCCATCCTGAACCCTCTGTGTCAGTGACCTGCTCCAGCACCCACAGCGTCAAACACAAGGAAAGATTAATGTGAGAACAGCAGGATGGTCGACAACCTGCCCCTGCAAAGCTGGAGTTTCCATTCTTAATTGCAATGTTTGAATGATTAAGGCTCGGAAATGAAAAAAGTGCTTGGTCAAAGGAAGTTCAATTCTGCTTCCTCTTTAGCATTTTTCTGGGATTCTCGGCCAGCTCCAACCACCTTGGACATTTTGGTCCTTTGAGCCTCAAGTCTGGTGTTACTTTTGCTCCTCGTCCATCCTTTTTTGGGATTTGTCTCTCCTTAGGTCACTGTCAGGAGCAGTGGGCACAGCACAGAGCTGAGCCAGCCCAGCCCAGACAGACCTAGGGTTGTCTCCCAAAGCCAGGCACGTCACCAGTTTCACACAGAGATTCCCTGGGAATGTTTTGGGCAGATTTTGAGAGTTAATGGAATTGGGGTGGAATTCTGGGTCCTCAGCCCTGACCACTGCATTTGTTCTGGTGGAGGTTGGTGGCCAGTTCTGGTCACACACAAGAGAGGTGGCAAGTCCCCACTTAACTCTTGGAAGGACAGGGACTGCTGGGGGACACAACCCACCCTCTGCCCCACTTTTCCCCCCCATTATTCTCTCCCTCTGCTCTTATTGTACATTTCTGGATAAACTTTGAGCCTGGATTCGCTTATTTTTCTCAAGTGCCTGGCACAAACAGGGTGCCACATCCCTTCAGCTCAGCCACCAGCAATCCCATTCAGCTTCTCCCTCTTCCAGACCATCAAAAAGGCTGTTTCAGGTGTCCAGGATCCCCAAGAAGTTGTTGCTCCCTTTTCAGCCAGAGAAAATCTTGACAAAATACAATTTTTTTCCCCAGTGTGTCCCTGCTTCCCCCTCCTTAACCCCACCTCACCTGTGTGCAGGACACAGCAGGCTGGATTTGGGGCAGCACCTGGGCAAGTACTGGCCTGGCATCCTCCCCTGCCTTTGGAATTGGGCGGCAGGCTCGTCACACCACCCCTGTTGGACTCATTCCTCTGTCCCTGCAAAAACAAACAGGCCCCCGAGCTGCAGCGAATTGATTCTCCGTGCTGTAACTGAATTACAAGCCTGAAATGCTCCCTCTCTCTCCCCCTTTCATCTTCTCCTTTCTGTTCCTGCCTCACAGAGAGAAGGAGTTTTCCTTCCAGTGAATCCAGGGATGGACAGAAGAGCTGGTCTGTGACCCATCTCCAAGGATAGCTCAGCATCACTGCCTGACCCTGAGGGACACAGCTCCACTTCTCCGCTCTGGAAAAGAAATTCAACGTGTGGATGGGAACAGGACAGAAGAAGAGTCAGTGCAAGGACATGGATGTGGAAGGAGATCCTTCAGCCTGCAGGTTGTCTCAGGAGGAAGTTACCAAACCCTCTTCTCTGCCCCTGAGACCTGCAGCAATGTCCCCAGGCTTCCAAATAGGAATACCTCAGGGGAAAAGGTGGTTTAGGGGATGGGACCAAGTTTTTCTGTCTTGAAGTGGAGATGGAAATAAGGACCTGCTCTCCCAGAGATTTCCTTTCTGTCTTGTGTATCTCAGAGCCGTAAGCACTGACCACGTGGAGATGCAAAAATGGACTTCACCCCTAGCACAGGCATGGGAAGAAGCAGCCTCTCAACAGCCCCTGGGATGCAGGATCTGCACCTTCTCTGGCAAAATCCACTGGCCATGACGCCAGGATGATCCTTTCCCTGGCACTCTGTGCCCCTGTCCAAGTTTTGGCAAGTTGATTAACTCCTGGAAATTGTCAGTGCTAGGTTGGCCTTGCTGCGGATCCAACAGAAAGGTTTTCTCCTCCTGCACCCTCGTGCTGTCTGGAAAGACACCAGTCTCCTACTTAGGGAGTGAGAAAAATAAAATCTGAGTGTCTTTCCATGGAAAAACGTCCAGAGTTTGGAACAGGTTTGTCTTGTGCCTGGGGTCACTGGGAGAGCACAGGGAACAGACAATCAGACTTTCAGAAACTGGTTTATAGCTCCCAGAAAAAAGGCAGGAAAAATCCTGAGTGCCCGGGGCAGGGGCAGGGGAGCTGTGACCGCAGCCTGGATTCAGGGCTGCTCTGTGGCTCTTGTCTGGTCTACGGCTGTCATCAAATTCCCGCTGTAATCAGCAGAGAGAAATCAGAGCTGCTTTAGGGTGATTCAAGTCCACTTATCTCAGACACCTCTCTCAGGAGGCCTGAAATTTCCCTATCTCTTTGCACAGTGTGGAGATGGGGGCGAGGCCAAGGGCTTAGGGAAGAAGCTGAACTTGCAGGCAGGAAGAGTTACCAGGAATGCATCCAAGGCCAGGAGCTCTGCTCCAGACAGACTCTGCAGGCTTGGGAGCTTTGTGACCCACTGATCTCCCAGCAGATACACAGGGGCAAGCCCAGCCCTTCCTGAGCCAGGGGCAATCCCCACTTTGCAGCCACTGTTCACCTCAGCCTGCTTCCAGAAGATTCCGTGCACCCAGGGACCCTCAGCATCCACCACACCAGGCTGCTGGGGAAGTACAGAGCTCCTCCTTTCTTCTTTCCTCCTGATTTTTCCAGCCTCTCCCCTGCTCACACATCCACTCATACATAACCACAACAACAAAACCCGTTTTTCTTTCCCAGCACACAACTTCCAGTTCCCCTGTGAAAGTACAGAGGTCCCCTCTTTCCATCTGATTTTTCCAGCCTCTCCCCTTCTCACACGTCCACTCATAACCACAACCAGAAACCCATTTTTGTTCACACACCCCCCCCCCAACTTCCAATCCCCCACCCCTGCTCCCCAGCTCCAGCAAG
>VXAD01007409.1:556666-579648 GCA_013399195.1 Dicrurus megarhynchus
TGTCCCTTCTATAGTTTTTTTTTTTTCCTTTTCCTTGGTGTAATCACAAGGGGTGACACATTTTCACAGCACACTTTTTTTAAAAAAAAAAAGTAAAATGGAGAGAGGCAAAAATCGGAGCTGGTGTTTGAACCCTATCAAAGTCAGTCGTGCCTGCTCAAAATGATGATTTCATCACTGAAGACAACTTATTAATTAGAGAAACCCAGGGTGGAGGAGCTGGGCAAATACCCTGGGACAGTCTGGGCTTAAGTGACCCCAAGGAATCTGCAGGATTCCAAGCAAGAGGACAAGAGGCAGGAGCTGATGCTCAGGAAGTTCCACCTGGACAGGAGGCTCAGAAGGATCCCGTGAATGTCTCAGAGGGATTTTGTAGAAGTCCAGGAAGACACTCTGTCTCTGGTTGTCCAGAGGAATTGTGGCTCTCCCATCCCTGGAAGTGTTCCTGCAGTGGCTGGAGCGAAGGGGAGACCTCTAGATTTATCCTTTGCCCCAAAAATGGATGTGAGAGAGACTCCAGAGCACTCAGGAGATAAAATAATGCTGGGACCTCCCTCTCTGAGCCTCATTTGACCGAGGCTGGACCAGCACTGCCAGAGTGAGCCAGAAAACAATAACTGAATTAATTTGGCTCCCTCCCTGCAGAAAAGCCCCATCACACACACCTTTAACTGTGGTCTCCACAGGTTTTGGACATCTTTTGTCTAGTTTAGACCTCCCTGAGCCCTCTTAGGTCTGTCAGGGAGGTAAAAACACACCGGTGGGCTGAGAACCCCTGCCTAAAGGAGGGACCCTCGCTCCCAACCAGTTATTCCCAGTTTCTCCCCATAATGGTCAATGTCCTTCCTTCCCTCTTGCCCTGGCACGATTTCATTAGACAGGGCGACGATCCCAATAAGCAGACAAACCCTGAGAGACAGGTTTTGCTCTCCAGCAACCCAAATTTTCTAAAAATATCGGAGTCAGGAGATCACGGAGGAGCAGCACGCCGCTGCATACATATTAATGCTGCCTTTAATCCCCCTCCGTGAATTTCGGGAGCTAAGTGGGAACTTGGATGTCCTCAGGCTGAAGGGTTGCTCACTTCTGTCCCTGCCTGCTGACACTCTGTGTTCCTGCTATTCTCCCTGCTTCCAGACGTCTTCAGGTCACCTTCTTGTCCCCTCCCTGCCCTGATTTCCTCCCTAACATCACACAGGAGCCATCACATTTCCCTTTGATCAGAATCCCACAAGTCAGAGACCATTTACAAACACAAGTTAAGACCCATCCACTTTGTCAGGGAAAAAAAAAGGGAAACTAAGTCCATTTTGAAGCCTCTTTTCCCCAACTTTCTGCAGTTCTGGTGTCTCCAGAGACTGGTTCTGAAGTCCTTGGGTTCAGTAAAATCTCTTTCTTCAGTGTTTGTGCCATATCTAGTTCAGATCCATGCAAATCAGTTAAAAACAAACAAACAAAGCCCAGTTCTTTGGGTTGTTGGTGAAGCTGCTGCCTGAGGTGGCTGCACATATCCATGGCCAAGCCTCAAATCGTGCCTGGGAATTGCATCGGAGCATGAAAACTAAAACTAGAACTAAAACTAAAACGAAAGCTAAAACTGAAACTAAAACTAAAACTAAAACTGAAACTGAAACTAAAGCTAAAATGAAAACGAAAACTAAAACTAAAACTAAAGCTAAAACTGAAACTAAAACTAAAACTAAAGCTGAAACTAGAACTAGAATTAGAACTAGAACTAGAACTAGAACTAAAACTATTTCAGGAGCTTCCTAACACCAAAGCACTGCAAGGACTTGTGTTCCTATCCCCAGGAACATTCCTGGACTGGCGATTTCCGTGTAAAAGGGAAGGTAACATATCACAGTCAGGCTGTGTTTGGTGGGTAGAGATTCAAGTCTGGATCTATTCCCAGTTTTCCTGGCTGGGATTAATTGAGTTTATTTCCTGACAGAGCTCAGCATGTGCAGCTCTAGCTCATGGCCAAGCAAGAGATGAGTACTCCTGGATTCTGATTAATCTGGCGTGTCCTGAGAGCAGCTCTCCCTCACAGAGGTGATTTTTCAGGAATATACAGGGTGCACAGAGTAGAAGTGGCTGCAGGCACCAGGCTTTAATGAAATGTGTGAATCTTCCTTTTCCTTGGTTTCCTTGGACAAGTCACTGTGTCTCTGTTTCCCGGCAGAGAAGTGAAGCATTTTTCTTTTTCCACCTCCTCAGAACAGAGAAGGATGTGGCACAGAGGCAGGCTGGATGTCTGACCCTCTGATCCTGCAAACCAAATATGAAATCAAATTTATTTTCATCCCCAGCGGCCTTCATACACAGACACACGGATCTGACCATGCTCCAAAGCAGGAAAACTGATGGACCCATCTCTCCAGGCACTTTGCACCCTGCAGATGCCGTGGGTGGACTGGTGGGAGGCTGCATTCTCCAGAAGGACCTTGATCTCCCTTTCCCTGGGGGATCTGCCTGGTGGGTTCAGGACAGCTGTGACCTCTCTTTGTCACCACCCTCCTCCTGACCACACTGGGGACACACAGCTTGGGCAGAGGTGACCACATGTCCTTGACCCTACATGTTGTGGAGAGCAAAAGAATTTTCTGACCATGCCTTTCTGCCAGAGTTGAGCACTTCAGCGGCTGCTTTTTGGGTTGGGGTGGGTGCTGCCATTCCTGTTTAAATCACTTAATAATCCAACATATGAATGCTTATTCTGGGTGTCAAGGATTATTTCGGCCTTGTGGGAAAAGGTGTCAAAGGGGGAGAGGGATGGAGGTGGATTGGGGAGGGATATGTTGGAATGAGGCACCACAGGAAGATAGTTTTACCATTTTTCTTTTTCTATCAAAATTGCTGGAGGCTTTGTCCCAAGCCATGAGCTGCCATCGCCAGAATGTGATGACAAAGAGCTTGGGTGGATCTGCACAGAGGCAGGTGAAACTATGGGCTGTGATTTTGAGTTTCTTCTGAGGATAAACACCACTAGCTCCAGCTGGAAGGAAATCCCACAGCCAGACCCTTTTTGCGTGGTCCCCACAGTGTTCGATGAATACATTTGTTTCTGTGTTAGCTATCTCAGAGTCCTCTGCATTGCAATGCCCTGGATTTCTTTCTCACTGAGTTAAATCAGCATTTCAACAACTCCTCCATCCCCTGGAAGGAGCTGTGTGAGAGGCAAAGGTACAAATCATCCATCCCCACCCCTGGGCAATACTTTAATGACTGGAGGTGTCACTAATGACTGGATGTGGCACTCAGTGCTGTGGTTCAGTTGGTGTTGTTTGGTCAAAAGTTGGACTCGATGACATTGGAGGTCTTTTCCAGCCTTAATTATTCCATGATTCTGTACAAATCCAAGCCAGTTCTGAAATCCAGATGTGTGCAGCACAGGGCTGATAAAGGCAAAGGCTCCCCAGGCCAGGCAGGGTCAGGGCTGTCTGTGCCACATCCAAACTGAGCATCAGAAATCCTGATGGAGCTCCTGCCCCAGCCTCAGGTGTGAACTGGGAGCCAACAGCAACAAAGACTGAACAGGAGCTGCAGAGAGACAGCTCGAGGGAAAGCATCCAACATCTGGGATCCCTTCCCTAAAACCTCTGTGCGAATTTCAGACCTCAAAGGCAGACCAGACATGGGTAATTCAGTTTGGGAAGCTGCCAGGGGGGATGGGGGACACTTTGTGCAGCTAATGAAGGAATCTGATGAATGTTTCCGTGCTGTGTGAACTTTGTGGCAGGAATCTGAACCATTTCAAACGGAATATTTACTTTCTTCCTACAAGCCCCAGAGCCGACAGTTGCCATGGGAACTCAGCCCACTCACCAGCCAGTCACATGAACAGGTTTGTTTTGTTAGGAGTAGTGATATTCACATTATTTTTGGTGCGAGGGGCTGATCATTGCCACCACTGATGTTCCAATAACCCTTTCCTGTGATATCTTTGATAGGATTGTGCCAGTGCTGTCCTCGTAAAGAACAGCTGGCAAAGGTGCCAGAGTGGCTCAGAGGAACCTTCCCTTCCTTAGGAGATGATCTATTTGCCTGTTGCTGTTGGGTCCTGAGTCCCTGTGCTGAGAGCGAGCCATGAATCTCAGATTGTCATCAGAGCGAATCAGAGCCAGAGATAAGGGAAAAACGAGAGTGGTGGGGAGGTGAGAGTGGCAGTGAGCATTGCAACAGCCACAGAGCTAATGGGGAGAGCCAGGGGACTGAGGAGGAGAAGATTGATACTGGAGGGAAGGAGCCTGCCCTCAAGTGCAGTTTGTCGGGCCCCTCGTAGATCTGGCCGTGCAATTTGCAGATCTGCTCCGTGAGAAGCGGAGCATGGAGCACATCCTGTCTGCAGGAGCAGATCCCTCGTCAAGGGACAGCCACAACGCCTTGGGAGCAGGGGAGGACTGGAATAAGAAGGCAGGTTGAGGCAGAGGGTGATAAACAGCCTGAGCAGCAGGTGAAGGTTTGTGCCTTGGTGGACTGGGTGCTTCCTGCGGAGACAGAGAGAGAACAGGGCGTGATGTACAAGAGAGGGGAGGGACAGGACAAGGGGGAATGGCTTTAAACTGGCAGAGAGTAGGTTTAGATTGGATTTTAAGAAGAAATTCTTGGCTGTGAGGGTGGTTTCCAGAGAAACTGTGGCTGGAATTGTCCAAGGCCAGGCTGGACAGAAGCAACCTGGGATAGTGGAAGGTGTCCCTGCCCATGGCAAGGGGCTGGAACAAGATGAGCTTTAAGGTTCCTTCCAACTCAAACCACTCCGTGACTCTATGATTCCATGATCTCAGCACTCTCCATCTCTCTAATTGTGCTGATTTGCTGTCAGGGAGGTCAATTCTGTGCATAAAAATATGGGTAGGGTCGACACTTACAGGAAAATTAGAGAAAGAGCAGCATTCAGGATGAATTTATCTTAAATGGAAGTGCAAACTATTCCACTTTGGCAAGTGGTCTCTCTTCCAAAACATCCAGAGATCTTGAACAACACAGCAGGGAAAATGGCTCAGGGAGGAGAATTCTAAAATTTATGAGTCGTTTGCATTTTGCAGTCATCAGGATCTGATGTGGCAGACTCGTAATCCATCCTGTGCCTCCCAGGTGGCTTTGGAATACTTTCCATTCTCACAGGGGAAAAACTTCTTCATTGCAAGGATCATCTCTGTGTGTGGATGTGAGTGGTATCAGCATAAATGGGATGAGATGGAGGGAGAGCAGCACAGGTGTGAGTTGGCACAGGTGCCTTCCCCCTCTCTTCTGCCACTTAGAAAGTGGGAGAATCATAATTCTACTCCAAAGACCCAAAGCTTTGGTAACAGCACAGCAGAGGAAAGCTGTCCTTAGTCCTTGCCAGTGATTCCTTAGTCCTTGCCAGTGATTCCTGAGCTCGGGCACAAGAGCAGCATGTGTTGGGACATGGGATGTGTTTTCAGGCTTCATCAAACCAGTGATGAGCCTCTTACCCAGCAACAAGTGTTCCTGTTGTTTGCAAACCGCTCCTGGTACCATCAGCAACGTCGCCATGAAAATAACACCACGCACGAAATGTGTCTTCCTGCTTTGCCAAAGCTTTCCCAAGGAGAAACCCAAAGTCTCTTAAAAGGTTTGTCAGGGCATTGAGCCCTGAAAAGGCCACAGGTAGATCCCAAAGGTGCTCTGCTTTTGTAGAGAGATGGGATAGCCTGTGGTAGTGAAGTGTTGATTCAAAAATTCTGGTACCATCATGTTTTTGGGATACATGGGCTGGTGATTTACCTCCTCTGGATATTTCCCTGCATTTGTCAGCCATCACAGCATCCTGTTTGCTATTCCCGTGCTTGGGAGAGTTCCCAGTGTTGTCAGCTTTCCCAGCTGGGATGGAAGCAGTGCTGGGCACATTCTGCCATCCAGAATGACGTGGGATGCTCCAGAAGAGCCTCCCTTCCAGAAAAACCAGCTGGACCTCTGCACTCTCCAGCTGTGAATCCAGGGCTACCAGCTGCACTAGGAGACCGTGAGGGAGTTTTTGCCAGTAGATGTTTACAAGGAGAGCAGTGGGGATCAAAGACTTGACCATCAGCAGCTCAAATCCTGCTCTGGATCATGAATCCTGCAATGAGATCATTCAGTTACTCCTTGTATTAAGCTCATATTAGAGCTTCTCAGGGCTTTGCCATAGTTACTGATCAATAGCTGCGCTAACAAACATCTCCTCTGTCTGACTACGGAATAGACTGGCTTTGTTTTCCTTTTTTAAAGCCACAAACGAGATTATTATTTTTTTTTCTGTAACAAGAGAGCTTTTATACATAATTATACCCACCATTCAATTTGTGTCAAGCAATATTCCCAGGTATAAATATCCCTGTAATTGTTCCTGCAGAATAAAAAAAGAAACCCCAGCAGGGTCAGTGTGGTGGGGAGCTGTAAAATTCAAAATGCTTTGGTTTCCTGGAGGAGCCACTTGCCAAGTTTGATGCTGTTATAATGCTGCTCTCTTTCTAACAGTCTGGTTTTGATGCAGATTATTCCTGTAGTAGGAATTTATCTGTAGGGGAATGCAGGGACCTGTATTACCAGAGACCTTTTGCAGTGCATTACTGAGCAGAAATGTTTTTAACCAGATTCCCAAGGCCAAAGGTCATGTGATCAGCCTGAGTGGAAGGATGGAGCTCATCTCAGCAGGAGTCTACAGGTGGACATCACCATGTGAACTCGTCATCCAACCCTTTCCTCACAAGGGGAAAAGCTGCTTCAAGGGAATCCATAATCTGAGTTATTCCAGACAAGATCATGCCTGAAGCCCCTGATTCCTTTTTTCCCATAAAATAATCTGGACTGGATCATGAGGAGATATCTACTCTGCAGGCACAGAACAGCAGGTGGAGTAGTTATTCCAAGAGCTGAGGGGATCATGAATAAGTATCTCACTTACTAATAACTATCTCACTTACTAACAACTATCTCACTAATAAGTATCTCACTTACTAATAACTATCTCACTTACTAACAACTATCTCACTAATAAGTATCTCACTTACTAATAACTATCTCACTAATAACTATCTCACTTGATCACAGTTTCATCCAGTTTGACCTTGATCATCTCTGCTGCAAATCACAACATTTCATTAGGTGCTGGCTGCAGTCACACTGGATAAACTTCAGCGTGGTGTGATCACGTTCTTGGATAGAAGTTATTTGAAAGTGTTTTAGGAGGCAATTTTTAATTAAAAAAAAAAAAAAGAAGGAAAAAAAAGGATTGTTTAAGAATGACTGCTGCCTGCATGGCTCTTCCAAGTGTTCCTGTAGCCAGGTGACGTGGATAATTATTGGCACGTGTCAATGCATGGAATGATGAACGGCTGGAAGTGTTACCCGTGGACATGGCCCTGAAGAAGCCATAGCTCTTCAACGGGCTGAAAGACAAAAACTATCACTCAGCAAGTCTGACTGGGACCTTCCTTAGGGCAAGGGTGGAGGAGGTTATAGAAACTTACTTAATTAATCAATTGGTCCATGTTATAATTAAAGCCAAAGCAGAAAAACAATTATCTGGGTAAGTGCTGGTTGGAGGACATTTCTTTTGATGACTTTGCTCTGTGCCATTTTTAGTTGCGATGCACTTGATGAGATGAGGTGGATACGAGGTTTTCCTGCGTAATTCCAAGCTAAAGAGAGCTGGATTATCTCTCCTTAATGGGGAGAATTCCTGAGACGTGCGTGTGCAACGCTCTGTTCTCACATGCACACTTTTCATCCCCCACGCCCCGCGTGCACCATTAAAACAAAGAGATCTGAGTGTGGAACAGTGGAGCATTAAAAAGCCATTAATCATGGCTTTGTACTCCTTGCTGCTGGGTGTTAATTTTAATTTACAGTCACTTATTCCGTTCCCCTTCAGCAGAATGGCTGGCTCTGCTCCTAAAGGCCAGGACAATGAGGGAAGGGGGAGAAAGTCACCTCAGGCAGGGATGGGGGGTGTGGAGGGGCTCTCTGGGGACCCCATTCTTTTGGTCCCTCCTTTCCTTGTATTTACATCGGGAATTTGATTGTCCAGATGGAGGAGCTTTCAAACTCTATTGCAGGAGAGAATGACATTTCCCAGCTGCTCTTAAAAAAAAAACAAAAATAAATAAGGAAGGAAGAGGAAAATTGCTGATTAATCATGTCTGGCCCACGGGGTAACAATTATCATGTTAAGTGGGGAAGAGTCAACGGTGAGGAAGTCAGGACAAGATCGCCTGGTCTCCTGCCAGCCCGTTTCCACCTTCTAGGAGATAACTCCTGCCAGTTTTGGGGACGCAGGTAGGTATATGCCACCTCTGTAGGGAGGGTCAGGTCTGGAGCCACCCCGTCAGAGCTGCAGGTAAGGGAATGGAGAGCTTCGGTGGGTTGTGATTTATGCTGGGGTCCGCACTGTCCTTCCTGGGCTGTTGGGAAAGCTGGAGGTGACAGCGCTCCGGGTGGGAACATCTCATGCAGTGCTCGGAAGGAGCTGAGGGGGTGGATCAGCCTGAGGTGATGGATGTGTCCATGAGGTTAGGAGTCTGAAGATGTTTCAGCTTGGTTGTTCCCAGGATTTGTCATCACACATATATTAAGTCATGGGGAACGGGTTTGTAATCAGAGAATCATGGAGTGGGTTGGGTTGGAAGGAACCTTAAAGATCATCCAGTTCCACCCCCTGCCATGGGCAGGGACACCTTCCACTATCCCAGGCTGCTCCAAGCCCTGTCCAGCTTGGCCTTGGACACTGCCAGGGATGGGGCAGCCACAGCTTCTCTGGGCACCCTGTTCATTGTGATGTGAGGGAGCTGTGACATTGGGCTATCACAGGAAGAAGAAAACACCACCAGGTTGTATTTCTTTAATATCAAAATCCACTTTTGTTTATTCTTAGAGTGTCTACAAGTTCTGTTGCCTGTCCACATTGTCCCTCATTCCCTTAGGGATGCTCTTTTCAGAGGATTCATTGCTTCTAGAAATTTCAGTTTCTAATGATGGGGTTCAGGGTTACCCCAGTTTTCCCTAAACAGGCTTCCTGGTTTTCCTTACACTGCAGGATGAACTCCATGGTTACAAGCCTGCAGGAAAACATGGAGTTCTGTAAGAACTCCTCTTCACATTGCTGGTCTGGGATCCTTAAATATATGTGATCCCATACTTTTATATATGTATAAATCTATCCAGCACAAAGGGGGTGAGGTGGATAGCAGCAATGTGAGGTGTTGATTGAGTGTCCTCTTTTACTTTAGCTGGATTGTTTCATCTCATTTCAAAAGTGTCAGTGACCAAGAAGGACAAGATCTGTATGTTCAGGGAATATGAGCATGTTCTGAGGGCACATTCCTTTAAGAGGAAGAAAACTTCCCTGTCATCCAGCCCTGGCTTCTGCTGGATTACACATGGGAGTAGCCAGTGACATGGGTAAAATACTGAGTCCTGGTAAGGCCGTGCTAGCTGGCAGTAAGGAATGTCATGCCCCTCAACGTGTTATTTTCCAAGTTTGACGCCAGGGAACGAGTTTTATGACCTGGAGTGTGACAGAAACTTGTCTGAGTGAGCGTTGTCCCTGCTGGGACAGCACTGGGCTCAATTAGAGCAGCACGTGCACCGTGTGCCCCTGGAGAGCATCCCTGGGGAATTGTCCTGCCAGCTTCTCCAGAGCTGCCCACAGAGAGCCCCTGGATGGATGCCCAGGAGCCCAGGCACTCTGAGAGGTGAGGCACAGTCCTCTCCTGGCTGTGAGCCTCTCTGCTCGAGAAGAAAGAGCTGCAGCAAGTCTCCATCTCCTCTACCTCCTCCTGTGAGGTGCAGCAGATGGGTCCAGCATGGCACCAGCACAATCAGAAACAGCCTTGGCGCAGCTCCCCGCGTGATTTCAGACTCTCTCGTCCCTGGCCATGCAGCCAAGCTGCAAGAACTGCTGGAAAACCTCAACTCCGAGCTTGCAGAGCCAGGATCTCATCAGGCACGGCAGGGAGGAGCACGGAAAACAAACACCTGGCACCACCACGTCCCTTTAGCACAAAGGATTTGTGCTCTAAGAGGTGAAGATTGTGGTCTCAGAGGCAAACGCAGTATTTGCAGCACATCCTCCCTCCTGTCGTGGGCTGGTACTGACAGAAGGTCTCATTGCAGTCATCAGCTGTGGGGATGAGACGATTTGGGCTCTGGGCTGGTCTCAGGGTCTCTGGGACAGGCAGGCAGGCGAGGGTGCTGCAGTGTGCATGAGCAATGAGAGGGGTCTCCTGTTAGCACCGACCTTTGAGGATGTGAAAGTGAAAAGAGCAGAGAAGAAATAAAAAAAAAAAAAGAAAAAAAATCAAGTCCAAGCCAGTGGAATGTCTCTGGTTTATTCATTGCTGCCTGCTTTCTTATTTACTATTTATTTATTTACTTGAAGGCGAGGTGACCTTCAAAGCTGCTGCTTCTCACTGGCAGCCTCTTGGTTGTGCAGGTTGCATGGTAATTTTGGCTGGGGCGCTGACACTGAGCATCCCAGGCATCCTGAGGGGGAATCTGTGCCCCTTAATTTTAGAGCTGTTTAAAAGCAGGGGTCTGCTTTGGGTAGCCAGGTGGGGTTTGGAGGCCTAAAGCATAAAAAGCTGTAGGGAAAACGTGAGCCTGATGATGCAAATTCCCCTCGTTTTTTGTTCCACCTCATCCCACTCATGTGAGGGATGAGTGGCTCTGACTCTCTGCCATAGAAGGACTGCTTGCAGGTCCCACAGCAGATGTGGGAATGTTCTCTCCCTCCAAACTCTGCCTTTGCAGAGAACAATCATCCACCTCCCACAGATTCAATGCAACATGGTTTATTTTCATTTTTAACAGCCTGTAAACCCAAGCATCCTTTCCTCCAGCCTTTTCCACTCACCAGGGATGTCCATGCAGGTCTTCAAGGTGATTTTACAGCCTCCAGAACAGCAAGGTCACCACAACCACAGCCACAAATGCATCCAAATTGTGTCTGTGGAGAATGATCAAGAGATGATGACAGGAGGGGCTTCCAGGGCAGGAGCCAAAGGAAAAGATCGGATGTCTGTGGTATTTGCAGCACTGCCAAGATGCCAGCAATGATTTGTTGGCAGCCAAACACATCAAGCCAGGACCTTGCAAGCCAGGCATCTTATTCAGGGTCTGTGGTGTGCCCTGGGCACTTCCCATTTGGGACACTTCCCTTTATTATTCCAAATAAATTCAGTGCTCTGCTCAGTGTCCCAATTAATGCAGCAGGACCTGACTCTGGGCTGTTCTGAACACATAAAAACATTTCCCTGGGCTCTCAGACAGATGCCACGCTTCACCCAGAGAGGGAGGTATTTTCTAGGAGGGAAAATTTGTCACCCTGGGTCTCACTTGTGCAAGCAGAAAGTTTTGCTCCTTTGAAAAGCAGGGGAAATGAAGGCAGGAAATGAAGGCAGGCAAAAAATAAAGGCAGGAAAGTAATTTATTGAAGGACAGGGGTGTGAATGGTATAAAGTCTTCCTTTTCTAACCTTAAAAATTAATCGTGAAAATGGTCCCAAAGAGTGGACATACTGAATTCACTACAAAGGTGCCACTTTGGTGAACACACAGCCTTAACCTGGCAAATCTTACCCGTAATTTTGGATGTACATCCCTCTAGGAGGAGCTCCTTCTTTCCCTTGGCACCACGGGCTGCTTCAGAGATAAGAACAGAGTCACACAATGGTTGGGGTTGCAAGGAACCTTAAAGCCCATCCAGTGCCACCCCTGCCATAGGCAGGGACACCTTCCACCATTCCAGGTTGCTCCAAGCCCCGTCCAGCCTGGCCTTGGGCAGTTCCAGGGATCCAGGGGCAGCCACAGCTTCTCTGGGAAACCTGAGAGGGCCTCCCCACCCTCCCAGGAGAGAATTTCTACCCAATATCCCACCTACATCTCCCCATTTTAGTTTAGAACCATTTCCCCATGTCCTATCAGTATCTGCCCGGGTGTGAAGTCAGCCACCCTCTTACATCAGCCCCTTCAGGCCCTGCCAGGGACTCTGAGCTCTCCCTGGAGCCTTCTCCTCTCCAGGTGAGCACCCCCAGCTCTCTCAGCCTGGCTCCAGCCCTGGAGCAGCTCCGGGGCCTCCTCTGGAACCACTCCAACAAGCGCAGTGTGGAGAGCCCCAGGAATGGACGCCAACCTTTTATCAATTAATGCTGAGCACACACTCAGTGTAATATTAGCACTTCCCCTTCTATCTTAAATCCTGTACAAATCTCCACAGTATTCTCTCTTTTTTTTTAACCACCAAAAAGGCAGCTTCACCGCGGCGAAGCCACAAAAAATTATTTATCACTCGCAACTGTTCCTCTCCACGGAAATCTTTAGTAAAAGGCGAAAGATTTGTTCGTTTTGAAGAGAAACGTGAGCATACTCCATCTTCACCCCACACCCACGGGGATCCCCTGGCTGTCCCTCTGCAGGACAGGGTGACCTTCTCTGGCCCCCACTCCGACGCTGCGGTGTCCCCAGCCCGGTGCCCCGGCAGTGCCACAGCCCAGACACACGTTCTCACCCAAGTGCCCCCAGGAAAAAAGTGGGAATTTTCACCAGGGCTGTGCCACCGCCCCGCAGTGCACCCTGGGTATGCAAATTAGTCTGAATACTAATGAGGCACGGGAAAGAAGGTCTATAAACGCCATTCATCAGCTGGACAGCGCCACGGACACGGGCTGGCTCAGCTCAGCTCCCGTTCCCAACCAGCACAGAATCCCAGGATGGTCTGGGTTGGAAGGGAGCTTAAAGATCACCCAGTGCCTCCCCCTGCCCTGGGCAGGGACACCTTCCACTGTGCCAGGCTGCTCCAAGCCCCATCCAGCCTGGCCTCGGACACTTGCAGGGATCTCAACACCTTGAGAGCCTCCTGCTGATACGGAAAATCAGGCGATTTTGGGTGTCTCTGCTGCCAATCTTCATGACTGGGCTCCTGGCAGAGGCACATCAGCTGCACGCCTTGAGTGAGACGATCCCAGGGCATGGGCTCTCTGCAAAGGTTTGCTTTTATTAAAAAAAAAAATCCTTTGGAGCACGGGCAGGAGGGAAGGCAGCAACTCCAAGACAGCCAGACCAATTCAGTGATTTGAGAAAAAGTCTCAGAACAATGCCCGAGATTCCTCAGAAGGGCTGACTCAGTCCCTGGGAGCACAGGCAGGGACATGTTGAGTGCAACGAGGAGAGTCATTTCTCATCTGGGCATGGGAGAAGTGGGGACACCCAGCTCTGATGTCTGTGCCTGCAAGGGAGCATCATCCAATGCTTGGAGAGACATCCAAAGAGAGCAGCAAAAGTGACTCGGAGTCTGGAGGACAAACTCCAAGCAGGAGATGTGTCAAATTTATCCCACTGAGTTCCTGGGAATGACACTGGAGAGGCACCTCCTTATGGAGAGAGAGAGAGGAATCCATCAAGGGGAATGAAGGAAAACATGGCTCAAGTCAGGCTGGAGGAAATAAAGACTGAGGGGAATCAGGGAGAGGATTTAACACGCTGGAAAAAGCTCCCAAGGAATCTGGTGGAATTTCAGTCTCTTCAGAACAAACTCTGGAAATCAGGCTATAGTTCAACACAAGGCACTGGATCCCCAAAAAGAGCAGGTGGGGAGAAACAAGTGGGTTATGATAGAAAAATATATAATATTTATGATATTTTACAATATTTTATTTATTAAAGAAATTATACTTATTATATAATAAATGTATAGTCCATAGTTAGTTCTAAGTGTATAAATCCGTGAAATCAAGCCAAAGTTCAGGCCAACAGAAAGGTGGTGCAGCTCAGTGAACCTTCCACATCTGGAGCAAAATGCAAACCCTCTGAGCACATTTCAGGCTCCCCCACTGTGCAGAGTTTAATTTTGCAGCCCTGGCTCTGATCCAGCAGGGGATAAATGGCTCCAGTTATACAAAGGGAATAGAAGGGGCAGCAGCAGATGCAGAAGTGCAGGAGAGTCCTGAGACTTTGATGTGCTGCTGCTGCTGTTGGGAAGAAGCACAACAGTTGTTTTTTGTTTTCCCAGGATCATCCACACTAATTCCATGAGTTACTGATGCCCCAAACTGAGTGAAGGCTTGGGCAGGGGTCTGCTTTTCTCTGCTACACCACTGCCTCCATCACCTCTTCCTAGGGATGGTCCTGGCAGTCCAAAGAGCTGAGCTTTATTTCCACCCCCTGCCTTTCCCAGATTTCAGCTTCGAGGTTTCTAACCTGGGCCCTTCTGTATTTTTTTTTTTCCTAAATCACCATCTCTTCCTCACAGATGCATGTTCTTCTCCCAGTCCCACTGGCCTGCAAAGATCTTGTCCTGCCAGGCTCATCCAAGGCCTCAAGATCTGCTGTCAGAAATTATAAAGACGTTCCCAATTCCCAGGCTGAGCAGCCAAGGATCACATTTGCAATCAGTTTTAATCACAAGTGTAACTGAGTGGATTGCAAGTGATAAGCCCCATCTTGCAGGCAGCTGTGATGTAATGAAGATGACAGTTCGGAACTCGGTCTGAGGGTTATTTTTGGGGAAGGCAGAGAACCACAAAATTAGACTCAGTGCAGGGAAAAAGAGAAAGATACAAAGAGAGTGAATGCTTCAGGCTCACACCACTAAGAGTTCCCTCCCTGCCAGGCAAGACAATAATCAAAATTAATTTGTGGAGGAAGGTGGGCACTCGAAGAGGAATCAAACAGGTGACCACAGCTGGCGTGAAATTTCACAGGATGGGAAAGGAAGAGGGCTGGAAGGAAACAGCTACCAGCTGTCCCTGCCTTCCTGAGCCTGGAGGGACAGAGAACCCTTTTCTCAAAATACTGGGATGCTGAATGCATGAGAAACAGCCCCTTGGAGGAAGGAACAATCACCTGGGAGCAAACCTGATGTCTTTAAATGCATGTTCAGGTTAGTCAAGCAGCACATGGCAAGTGATGGATATCACAGGCTCCTGCTCCTGCCTCTCTTTTCCATGGCCACAGATCTGCAGAGCAGAGTCCCTGCTACTGCTTCTCCCCTGCTCTGATGGATCCACATCCTGGATCCAGCCTGGACTGCTGTGCTCTGTATCTTAAAACAGAGAATTAATGGCTTTGTACTGAAATAAGGAAGGTTTTGATGGGATATTAAGAAGAAATTCTTCCCTGTGAGGGTGCTGAGGCCTTGGCACAGGGTGCCCAGAGAAGCTGTGGCTGCCCCTGGATCCCTGGAAGTGTTCCAGGCCAGGTTGGACGGGGCTTGGAGCAGCCTGGGATAATGGAAGGTGTCCCTGCCCATGGCAGGGGTGGAACAAGATGAGCTTTAAGGGAAGGACCTGGTTCATGGTGTCACAAGAACTCACACAATAAATCTGTGATCCCATCCTCAGCTAAGGAAGGTCACTTTGGATTTGTCCCATTGCCCTGGGAATGCACACAAACCAAAGGGGTTTCTGCCTCTCTCCTTCCTGCCCTTGCTGGGTCACTTCAGGCCACTGGACCATCCATCCGCAGCTCTCCCCTTGTCACAATGGATCACGGCATGGCCTGTTCCTGCAGCCTGTGTCCTGCTGGACTGCTGGTGTGCTCCCTCCTGCCCTGTCACATCAAATCACTGCCTGCCCCCGCCTCCAGCCATCACCAAGATTCAATGAGTCAGAAAGGAGCCCAGGCCAACCTGACCTTCATCAATAGGGTGATGTCACCTGCTGAAAGAAAGAGTTGATAAAGGTAGGAGCAGGCAACCTGATATCCTTCCTGATCTCTGTGTCCAGAACTGTAAACCACAATAAAAGGATCTGTTCCTAATGAAAATTCAGCTACCTATGCTGACCTCGGCCTGCTGCGTGCTTGGAGTCCAGGGAAGAGCAACCTGCTGCATATTCACTCCCCAAATAAATTCTTCTCTAAAGCTGAATTGGGTGAAGGTCAGTCTGAGTGGAGAGGAGGGGAAAGGTGGCCAGCAGATTTCACCTAAATAATCTTTTGTTAAAAAAGTGCCTGGTGCATTTTTTGCCGTAAAATCCCACGAGTCTGTGCTCTTGTTTTCAGAGGGAAGTAAATCCGAGTGAGCTGTTAATGTGGATTAGCTGAACTGCAGGAAAGCACAGGTGTTTTTGTGCAATTGCAGCATCCTCAGCCTGACTCATGCCAATCCTTTTGGGCAGAGTTATTTTCCCCACAGACAATAGCTCTGTGTGACTGCTCCACCTGTCCGCTGCGTTCACCGCAGGCGGTCGCTTCCTAATTCCTGTGCCCAGCAGCCCCAGCCTGGGTGCTGCTCGTGCTGCTCTCCAGCCAGGGGCTATCAGGAGGAAAGACGGGTTTAGGGGATGTCATGCAGGACACAGGGGTTGAATCTCCACTGGCTGCACGACCTCAAAGATGTTGGCTCCTCCTGCACCTCCTTGTCCCGTGTTTCTAAACACAGCACTGACAACCGTCTGTTCTGCCTTCACACCCAGCCCACGTGTTCCCAGGAGGATTCGGGCACCAGCCTGGGTGCTGCAGGCTCTCAAGTGTGTGTGTGGCCCCTCATCACTTCTCCAGGGCTGAAGATGTCAGTGCTTCCAGCACCTTGGCTTGCAAATGGACAACGTGAATCCATCACAGAAACCAACCTCCACCTCAGTTTCTTGTGAGATGGAGAGGGAACAAGCTAGGAAATTTGTAGGTCTGTAACACAGACCTGTCCACAGTCATTCCATGACCCAGTTGAACTTCACAACTTTAACTCTGGCATTTCTACTCTTTCAGAAGGGCTTTGCCTTCTTCAAACTCTCTTCTGCCTCACCAGTGGAAATGTCCAGCTCTGTCCATAGCAGACAAGGTTTCCACAGACTGTTTTGCTGCTGGAGGACAGCAAAATATTTCTGAATCATCTCCCTGCCTACATTTCCTTAGATTAACTCACTAATATCCCATGATAGAGTGGGTTTTTTTCCTAGATGAAAAGAGAAATGGAGGGGAGGGGAGGGGAGAATGATGACGGAGGTTGCTGTGCCGTGAACAAGGTCATACAGGAAAGGCAGCAGTGCAGATCTCATTCTGTTTGCACTGTGACTCTACCTCAGGGGCCTTACATGGGCCTATAAAATTGAATTCTGGCACAGAAAATATTCTTTTGTAATGTTAAATCCTTTTCCTCTCCTGATCTGCCCCTAATTCTGAGAGTCAGTATCAGCTTCATAACACAACTGCAGAGCAGTGAGGTTTGATTTGTCCTCAAACTCCGAGAAATTGAGAAAATTTCTAGCACTTCAAATCCTGCATAACATAATTCAGGAAACGTGAAGAATTAGGGTACAAACACCTCTTCAGGAGCCTTGAAGCTGATGCAGAAAAGATTCCAGAGAGCTGCCCTCCTGAAAGGCCATGACAAAGTGCCAAGTCCTTCACTCTTTGTTCATAGAATAGTTTGGGTTCTAAAATACCTCTAAGATCATCAAGTCCAACATTTATCTCATTATTAACAAGTTAATCACTAAACCAGGTCCCTAAGCACCACATTACACATTTTTTGAGCTCTTCCTGGCATGGTGATTCCCCCCAGTGCCCACTCCACCCTCTGGAGGAGATAGGAAATCAAGCACTGATAACATCACCCACACTCTGGGCCTACCCAACCCAGTATAGGGGAAAATATAGGATCAGGCACTGGGAAATGCAGGTATTTTTATGTCCTCTAGAGAACAGAATCATAATTATTGCTGAAGTATCTTTGTATTTAGTAGGAATTCCATGAATATTTTCCGATTAAGTTGTTTGACATTTTTCCATCGAGTAAACTTCCGGCATTTGCAGTATCCCTCGGCAAGGGGGGATTATCTCTTGATTAACTTCACCTTGTGTGAAGCAAGTCCTTTGTTCTGACCTGCTATCATCTCAAGCACCCTTTTTTGTCTTTTCAAAGACAAAAAAAAAAAAAGAATAATAGCTGCTCTCTTTCATCCTCTTCATGCCACTCATAATCTGATAGACTATTATTATACTCTGCTCCTGTCATCTCTTATTCAGATGGAATATTCCTGGAGTACTTCATTGTTCTGTACCTTTGATCACTCTATTGCCCTTCCACACATCTTTCCCAGTTCTGCTGCATCCTTTCTGTGGGGGGAACAGCAGAGCTGCTCAAAACATTCTGGAGGCAGACACGCGCCGAATTTACACAGGGGTGTAATAATGGCTCCTATTTTGATCTCCATTCCTTTGCTATTAATTCTTAACATTCAATTTGCTTTTTGTCACCGCCATTGAGCACGGAGGTGACATATTCACAGAACTGCTCATTATAAACACCAACTCATTCCTGAGTAAGTAATAGTCCATTCAAAGCTCATCACTGTAGATAAAGTTAGGATTGCTTTCTTTTTCCCATGTGAACCACTCTGCTCTTATTTCCCCTGAATTGCAGCTGCTCTTTAGTCACAGAATCGCTCGGCAGTGTGACGTCCCCCTGCAAGCCTCCCACATCATCCCTCATCGTTACTGCCTTGCACGGCACCAGCAGAGGATTTCTGTCACCTCATTACATCACTCAGCACCAGCACACCTGAGTTATGTCCCCCTCGGAGCTCTTGCTCACCTTCCCATCCCTCTGGGCAGGCTCTGCTGCGAGCGGCAATAGTGCAAACCCCTGCAGAGAGAACACTCCTGTGCTGTTTGTTTCTCCAGGTCCTTGGGCACAGGCAGGCAGCCCAGGCACGAGTGATGGCTCTGCCTTTATCTGTGAGATGTGTGCTGCATTCAGAGCGGGCTGGTTCGAACGGGCTGTGGAACAGGAGCCTCTGTGTGTGCGTTTGCCTCCGGACCTTTCCTTCCGCTGCTTTTTGCGGGCGCGCGCGCGACTTTGCGTGCGGCCTCCCTCGGAATTTATTCCCCCGGCTTTTTGATCGCAGTAATAATCCCGCTGTTAAAAAGGAGCCTTCCCCTTTAAATTCCCCAGAGCCAAGAAATGAACTTTGAAATACGAAGGTTAGCAAAGACTTTGGGAACAACTTTGAAAGCAGCTAAGCTGTGAGCGATCTCCTCGTCCTTTAATCAGATGCTTGGCTTTGCAGCTCCAGCCATCTCCACGGATTAACTCCCATGAACTTTCTGAACTGCTTTTATGGAAAAGCACATCAAACAGATGACTCTGCTAAGAAGGAATTAATCAATTAAGCAGAAGCAGGGAGGCCTCCTCTCTGCTGAGAGACTGGTCCACGGACACCTTCCTCCTGCCCACCTCCTTCCTTCCACCTTGCTCCAAAACTCCTTTTGTTTATATTAGGTGGAGATTGAAATTTAGGTGTAGATTCACCACACACACACACAGAGCTTCCCTTCCTGCCATATTTTTCTGAGATAAATATGTTTTTTCTCGTCTGTAACTGTGAAACTTTTAGGGTGCAGCAGCCTCCAGCTGTGGCAATATTCCTGATGTGCATTTCCCAGTGAGCCAGACTGAACCATCTTGCACCGCCCCACGTGATGAGCATTGTGGTGGAGGCTCTTAGTTTTTCTGTCTGCATCTCCAGGAGGAGATACTTGGGATGTGGCATTTCCAGAGCTATCCCAGAGGCCGGCTGAGTGCCCCAGTAAATCACTTCTCCCCTTCTGCCTGGTCTTGGGCGAGTTGTGCAGGCTTGAATTCAATGTGCAGTTTTAGCCACGTAACAGGTATCTGGTCCAAGTTGATTTTCCAAACCTTTTCCAAGGGCTTTCTAATGTCCATGGAGAGAGAGAGAGAGAGAGAGAGGAATTTCCAAGGCAAAAACTACCCTTTCCTGAAACAGGTGTGAATCAGGTACCATGGAGTGGTCACTGGAGGTGTGAAGAAGGAACCCAAGTGTCTCGGGGCCATCATGCTCCTTCATGTCATCATAAATATCTGTACCTCTTCAGGGCACCCATCAGTCTCCTAAAGCTGGATTCACGGTGTTTATCTCCTCTTTGTGTGCCAATACAGGGAAACAAGGAATGCAGGCTGAGATTTCCCTTTTTCTCCCCCAGATCAGGCTTCTTTTGACTCAAAAAGGGATCTTTCATGACAGCAAGCATTATGAAATTATGGTGGTGCTGCAGATGGCATTTAAGGGAGGTTCCTCCCATCTGCTCGCTCTCGAGAGTGGAAAATTCCTGATGTTATAGATTTTTGTAAAGGGCAAAGAATCTGAGTTTTTATTTCTGAGAACATGAGTTCTGAGCTGCCATGTCAGCCTTCACAGCCACATGGACAACAGGCGTGGAGATACTCTGAAGAAAGTTGGGTTTGTGGCCTCTGTAAAAGCAATTCTGAATTTCTCCTGCCATTTGCAGTGACCTTCTCCCAGGAGAAATCTATCCCCAGCTTCAGGAGTACTTGGAGCCCGAGTCACAGCTTTTATTAACAAGAGAGTTGGGGTTTCTCTTGCAGAAGTGAGATAATTCCTACATTTCCTTTCAGAAACAATCCTTGTGACCATGCCTAGGATAGACTGTGGGATAAGGTCATTCTCTCCCCTGTCACATTCACTCCATCACATCAAGTGAGGAGGAGGCAAATTAACACCTCTGTTTCTGGTCCTGAAGGGAGTCTGATCTACAGGAGAGGGTGAGTTTTAATTCTAATTCCCACCCTAAACCAATTCCTGGGTTATTTATCCTCATTTTTACTGATGTTAGCACTGTCATTTCTATTAAGTACCTCTTCATCCTCCCTGGTGCTTACTCCAGGTTTATTTAGGAAAGGGATTTAATACATGGAAAACATCTACTATTTTTCACCTTATTTCCAGCTGGGAAGGTGTTTGAAGTGTGGCTGTGCAGGGCTCAGGTGGCAGGGAGACAGAAATGTGTCAAAAGAACCAGTTAACATCAAAACTCCCTCACACAGAGATCCCTCCTTCTTTCCAGAGGCTACTTCATCAGGTTCTGTGGGATACCTCTTATTTCTGGATACCACAAGAACACCAATGGTCTAATAATTCCTGCACAACTCCTTTCCTGCTGTCACCTGTCTGGCTCCACAGATGATTCATGCTTTTGGTTATGGTTTGGGATAAAACTCCAGTTTTCCACAGAAACATAAAATTATAGATTGGTTTGGGTGGGAAGGGACCTTAAAGCTCATCCAGTTCCAACCCCCTGCCATGGGCAGGGACACCTTCCACTATCCCAGGTTGCTCCAAGCCCATCCAGCCAGGACACAGCCTCTTAGAGTAACCTGCTCCAGTGCTCAGCCACCCTCACAAGAAAAGTGGGTTTTATTTTTTTATTGCTTTTAACAGATTTTCTTTAGGTATATACTTATATGTCCAATATGTCCATGCCTCTCTTGTGCTGGGAAGCCCAGACTGGGGACAGCACTCCAGATGTGGCCTCAGCAGAAGGAGAGGATCATCCCCCTCAACAACCTGTCAATCCCCTTCCTTAAAAAAAAAAAGTCCTTCTGCTCTGAAAAACCCAAGACCCAAAAGCAAATCTGTGCTGTCTGTTTGAGAGCTGCAGCCCACAGCTGAGCGCTTTCAGTGCCCAGCACACTCAGTCCTCAGCGGAGATATTTTTGCAACAGGGAATTCCAATAAAGTCAGAGGATCTGCAGCATTTTTAAAGTTTATCAAGATCACTTTTACAGCAGTAAGCAGTGTTGAAATGGCTTGGGAAGAAATAAAAGGGAGAGGAAAAGGCATTTTTATTTTGGGACTGAGAGTTAACACCTTTCAGATTGTGCCATTTCCAGACTTTAATGAGCAGGGTATCTTGATCCAATCTTTTTCACTGCATTTTTGTCCCCCCAGTCACAGGATTTTTTATTTTAAAGGACACAAACCTGCAAACATTTTACCCAGCTCTGCATGAGCCTTCTGGAAAATGATAGGCCAGTTTTGGAGAGGATTGCAGGGAGTAACTGGCAAAAAGACTGGGCCTGGGGTTTGTATTTGCATGTTCATTTAGATAAGAAAGAGAAAGTGGCTGATCACAGAGAGGTGGCTCTGCAGGTTCAGTGCCCCTTCACTTCCTGACCCTCAAAGTCTCGTTAACAGGATACACTCTGTCTGCAGGAAAAAAACCTCTCTTATTTTTAGCTTAATTACAGTATTAACAGTTGGATCAAAACATAATACTTATTATTAGTCTAGTTACACTAACACTCAGCCCAAAGCAGCACAGAAAAGCAGCATTAATAATGAAACCAAAAGCATTATGTGGAATACCTGTCAGTGCAGCCTTCATCACCCTGTTTCCACAGGTGCTGGTGGTGTAAGGATGCGCTGCTGCCTAAAATTGATCCCATCACTGCCAGCAAATCACAGGAGACCACCCTCCAATTAAGTGTCCGTGCCAGACCAGTTGCGGCACTAAAATTGAACCCAGAAGTGTCTCAAAAGCAACATGTGTTTTCCTGGAAAAATCCTCTCCTCTTTGAGCAGTCCCTCTGCATCATCCCCGTTCCTTCCATGCCCCACACTGTGCTAGAGGGAAGCTCAGCTTTCCCATCAGTGGGACTGAAGAGAGCAGGTAACAGAGGAAGGTGGGTGAAGGCTTCCATGAGACAACCAGCTGCACTTTATCGTGGCTGGAATTCCACGAGTGGGATCCAGATGCCTACAAAGCCCTCAAAATGCCATTTGAGATGTTCCAGAGTGTCCTACCCGGCCTCCACTTCCAGCCCAGAAGGGCACAGCTCTCCCACTGGTCCTGTGCCGTGTCTTTCACCCTCAGAGCATCTCAGGTGGCACTTGCTGATACATTTAGAAAAGTGCTTCACCCCTGCTCTGACCTCCGGGCCAGGCGAGCTGTCTGACATCCCCTGTTTCACTAAAAATAGGCAGGAAAGTGAGGAGATGTCTGGGGCTGTTGTCTCCAAGCTGTTCCAACGCCTGAACAAGAAAGAAGGCAAGGCAAGGCAAGGCAAGGCAAGGCAAGGCAAGGCAAGGCGGAAAAGAAAGAAAGAAAGGGAAAGAGTAAGAAAAGAAGGGAAAGGGAAAGGGAAAGGGAAAGGGAAAGGGGGAGGGAAAGGGAAAGGGAAAGGGAAAGGGAAAAGCCTTTAAAATCAGTCCCTTTAAGGTCTTT
>VXAD01007409.1:579959-591465 GCA_013399195.1 Dicrurus megarhynchus
AAAAGAAAAGAAAAGAAAAGAAAAGAAAAGAAAAAAAAAAAAAGCTTCTTGATAACTGCTGGGCTCAGGGACCTGTTTGCCTTGGTTTCATGAGAACGTAATTGAAAGCCAGGCTGTTTTCCACTTCATTCTGTGTTTGGGTTCATCCCCTCAGCCATAACTTCCCACAGCCCTTTTTAATGATGAGCACAAAAGTCTGCTTTTCAAAGAACAGCTTTTCCTGTGGTTTTGGTCCTGCTCCTAAAGACAGAAGGCTCGGAGTAGTACAAAACAAACACATCGGGTTTTGCCACATGGGAACAGCCGCCTCCTGATCTCTTCCGTAGTTTAACAATTTCTCAAGTCTCTTTTCACTCTCAGATGTGTTACAGAAGAGCATTGGAGAGGATCAGCACTTCTTCGCTGCTCTGGAGCCCAGAGGGTGCCCTGTGGAGGTCCTTAACCAACGAGATGTCTCACCAGAATGTGCAGTTGAGGGCTGCTGCCAAAGTACAACCTGCAGATATTTATTTGTGGGGATTTTGCCTCTTAATGATATCCTCCAGCACTCATGTCTGAGCTGGTGGATGCTCTAACGCTCTCTGTGCCATCCCTTTCCTCATCCAGGGGATTGGTACCACTCTTACTTGGTGTTTTCAAGCAGTTTGACTTCTCTAAAGCGCTGCTGCCATTTTCAGATGTTGGTTTTTCCATCCTGATCTTGCCCCTGACAGAGTAACGCTTCCCTCCAGCCAGAAAAACAGGAAAGTCCACTTTGTTCCAAGTGTCTGGATGAACTTTGTGGTGAAAATGAAACTACACCAAGAGCACAGCCACAGCCCTTCTGCCTCTGTCCCCAGAGTGAAACACAGCTTTTCTGAGTCCACCAATCTTCCTGTGCCTTGCAGATAAACTTAAGAGTGAGCCCTCCTTCATGTCTTAAATCTGATGGCACATTGGTTGCTTCTGGAACACTCACCTGGCCTCTCCACCACAGCCAATTTAAAGCTGAGATGAGGAATCCTTCCTACGTTTGCAAGGCTTAGATTTTACCTGGATGAGAGAAGTATAATTTTAGCCATTTTTCCAACTCAGAGCCTGGGGAAGGTGTTGGTGATGGTGTTACTGGTCAGAGCACTTGCACTCACAGTGGAGGACTTGAGAACTGGGGAGAAGTGGAGATAAAATCCCACCAACTCTTATTTTCGGGTGGTTCCTCTGCCCTGCTGCTTTCTCTAGTCCAGGTGTGGAGGTGTTGGGGCATTTGGTCTGCAGCAGGCAGGGAAGGGCCCTGGTGGGTGTGGGAAGGGTTGGGACACCCTGGTGAGACCTTTCTCAAAGGATTCAGATGTCAGGAAGGTGAACAGCAGCTGAGAGGTCAGGGGGGCTGCAGGGAAGGGAAAGAGCCTGAAGTGCAAAAAATTGGGAGTAAATTGGTGCTGAGGGGTGGGGCTTGTGTGACCTCAGATCCCTCCCTGACTTGAGGTGACTGCAGCTTGGTGAGGCATCATTTTAGGGACAAAAAGAACTTTTAACACCTTTTTAGCACCTTTTCTTTTGGTCTCATCTTGAAACTTAGAGAATTTTTTTCTGGTTTTTGCCTCTAAGGTATTTCTTCTGGTGTGGTCTCACGTACCTCAGCCTGCCTTATCTGCCTGCTGATTCAGAGGCCTCTTCCAGACCCACATCACTTTCCTGCCTCTTTATATCCTTAATTTCACCTTAACACAAGGCAGATTTGATGTGGATGGATTAGGGACTGATGGACTTTATTCCATGATTGATGAACACCTCTCTACCCTTCACTATCAGGGTAAACATGACCCAGACCCAGACCTGGAGAAAGGATTGGTGCATTTGGTTAATTTTTGCTTTCTCCCTTGCTTGTTCCTTATTCTGACAAGAAAAAAAGAAGGGAACAGCAGAGGGGCTGCTCGATTCCTCATCCGACAGTACCCCTGGAAGGTCAGAGGAACATCAAATTGTGATGAGACTGGCACATTTTTAATTCTCTCTCATTACAGCCTCTGTTAAACTACATTACAATAATTGCTTTAGTTCTGCTATGGTATTTTCTGGTCTCTTAATGCAGCTGTCAGCTCAGTGTGCCGGGAACTAACACCAGCAAAAATACCCCAGAATTTAAAAAAGAGGGAAATGAGAGGAAACACACAAATGAAAGCCCGGTAGACTGGCAGAGAGGGGCCAGGACTCAGCCAAATCTGGGATGAGAGCAGGCGATGGTGAAGTCCAGGTTTGCCAGGGGTGCTGCTCAGATCCTCCAGACCTCTGTGAGCTGGAGACAAGGTTTGGATTCTCACATCTCACCACAGGGTTTGCACAAACCCATCTCTGGTCACAGAAACAGTGGGGTTCTGCACTCCCTGAGGTCTGGCATGATGGGAGGAGGATGATGGAGAGGCATTTTGTAGTTTGGATTTGCTTGAGAAGTTTTGAAGCACCCCTCCATCTGGGGCACTCATTCTAACAGCCCCCTCCTTGGTGGGACTAACTCAGCTCTGTGGATTCACTGCAGGATCGACATTTACTCACAACACATGGACCCTGGAAAGGGAGGATTCCTCATCCACACCGAGCTGTTTGCTCAGCTCAGGAGCCCTCCCAGGAGTTGTGCTCTCCGTGATTTCAGCTTTCATAGGATTATAGAATAATGGGAGTTGAAAGGGACCCAGGAAGGATCATTGAGTCCAACTCCTGGCTCTGCAAAACCCCCAAAAATCCCACCATGAGCCTGAGAGTGTTGTCCAGACACTTCTTGATCTCTGTCAGGCTTGGGGCTGTGACCATTCCCTGGGGAGCCTGTTCCAGTGCCCAGCCACCCACTGGGTGAAAAACCTATTCCTCATCTCTGACCTAAAGGCTCCCTGGCACAGCTTCATGCCATGGTCCTTTTTGCAGCCACTCCTGGCTTGCTTCTTGCCATTTTCAGACAAGTGAACCAGCTCTGGCTGAGCTCTCCAGTCTTGCACAGCCTTGGCCATCCCACAGCCAGCTTTGCATCCCAAATCCTCATGTTCCTCCACATCTACAGCACCATCTGCACCCCAAGCCCACAGATCAGCAGCTCCTCATGCAAAACCCCCCTCCCACCAAAAGAGAGACCTCCCCACCCTCAAAAATGTGGCCCTAAACCACTGCCTGCTTCAGAAACCCATAAACGCTCCCTTTAAAGAGCAGACACCCCTTCCCTCCCCACATGTGCACTCCAAAACAATCCCACCACAAAAATGTCCCCTGTCTCAACCCCACACCCTGTCACACTTTCTCCATTCCCACAGCCATCCCACATTCATTAATGCCTCCATAGGAATTTTCAACTGAGTGAAGAATTGTTCGTAATTAGTTAACAAGAAAGAAAAATAAAGTCTCCTAGGCTGTCAGCAATCCTCCAGAAAACCAGCAACAGATCTGAGCACCATTTGGTCTAATTAGTCTTGGTATTTCACACAACATATTTCTCAATATTTGGTGGAGAAGAGGATAAAAAAAAAATCCCTCTGAGGAGAACAACAGGAGTATTTTTGTAGAGAGATTCAGTGGCAAAGCCAAAGGGAACTCTTGATCAACAAATGTGCATTTATATTCCTTTACTGAATCTTTCACCACAGTTGCTTCATCTTCTGCTTCTATGGGCATGTGCAGGCCTGGGGTGGGGCCAAACTGCAGCTGACATGGATTGAAATAGTTCTTTTGTCAGCATATCCTTAATTTTCTCTCCTGTGGTGAGGTTGAAAGCCATTGGTACTGCAGGAGGGTGGGGTGTGTTGGTGGAAGGATGCTGAGATTTGCAGCAGGGGATCCAACTGCATCATTCCCACCTCAACACCTTCATGGACATCCACAGACTGCAGCAAGAGTTGGGCTGTGCTGTTCCATCCCTGGAAGTGTCCAAGGCCAAGTTGGACAGAGTCTGGAGTAAAACCTGGTCTAGTGGGACCATGGGTTTGGAACAAGATGGTCTTTAACGCCTCTTCCACCTCACACCTTTCTATAATTCCGTGATTTTGTGTCTCTGAGCAAAATTACACAGAGCAAGTGAAATCTGCTTCCACTGAGGGGTGCTTTTCAATCCACACATGGTGTCTCCAGTGTTCCTCACATTCTTGCAGGAGTCATGGGGTAGACAACCGGATTTTGTGGGTGACCCCCTTGAGCTGACCGTGGTGGTGGTGGTGGTGGTGGTGTCCCAAGGCTTGGAGCAAATTGCAGATTGTGCATGAGGTGTGCAGGAGAGGGGTATCCGTGTCCCCTCGGCAGTCAGGAGGAAGAAGATGGGTGTTGTCACTGTGTGAGGCATCCAAGAGGGAGACGGGACTGTAGGTGCCAATCTCAGCAGTGATTAGGGAAGGAGTCTGGACAATTACCCAGGGATACAACAGAGAATCTGTCTCTGAGCGTGTCACCCTCAGTGATCTCTATCAGGAGCGACAGTCGGTGTGGGCAGTGAAATTCCATGTGGTTCATCTCTCCCGGAGACGGCATCCGCTTCTCATCGCTTGAACGACAGCTTTAACTGCACTGATGATCTCAGCTCAATCCCAGCTGCCTGGAGGGAGCCAAGACACTCAGCTCAGGTGCAGATTTGTAGATTAAAAATACTGCAGAGGGGAGGGGGGTTTAGCTGTAAACAAAGATGTTCGATGACATTCGTAGTTAAGGGTGGATTTACAAACAGCCCCGCACGTGAGTTCATGAAGGTCTCATCATCAGTGTCAATGATCACCCCAGGGCTCACAAAACCCTCTGCTTTGGGGTGAGATACAGCACTTTTTAGTGGCTTTAGGATTTTGTTGGGTTTGGCAGGAGAATGGACACCCAAATCCCGTGGAGACCCATTCCTCACAGACCCCAAAGCTCAGGGGTTTTTGTGGTCTGGATGACAAGGTGGTGTTAGGTCATAGGTCGAATTTGATGATCTCAAAGGTCTTTTCCAACTTGGTTGATTTTAGGATTCTGTGATAGGAGATATTAAATTTTCGGTGGAAATATTCATCTGAGATGGTCCCAAGACTCTCTGTGCAAGACAGAGCACAGTGGGAGGTTAGAGCCCAGTGAGCTGCAGATCCCAGGTTTTTGGTCATAGGAACGTGATGCCTGGCATGGGAAATTAATTCCCAGAAATATGTGGGCATCACATGTGTCCTGCTGATAAAGATCCTTAGATAAATGACATTTCTGATGAACTCTCAGCTAACAAACTGTAAAAATTTCCCCCCCCACCCAACCAAAAAAAAACAACCCTCTGCAGGAAGTCCAACGGCTCCTATCCTAAGGGTTTGCAAAGTATGTACATTATACTCCCAAAATATTTTAATTTACTTTTCCAGCAATTTTTTCTTGTTGTTGTTGTTCAGGAAAAAAAACCCCCAAACTGTGCTGTTAATTGATCCGTTGGCAGCTCCAGAAAACCTCTGGCATTTTTTCAGCAGAGTTCTGTCAACTTTGGGAGAAAATCAGTGCTGGGATGAGCTGCAACTTTTACCTCTGCAGTGTTAGGACTGAAAGAAGCAATAGTCACTAAGGATGGACTTCTTTGACATAAATACTGAAAAATAAAGCTTTTCCACCCTAGAGGGATGGGAGGGCACAAAGGACTTTGAAAACAGAAGTAACACGAATTTCTTTCTCCAGACAACAACTGAGCCCCAGAGATGAGAGGCCAGGAGGTCATTTCCCAGCATGGAAAAGCGATGTTGAGGTGTTGTCCCATCTCCTGGGACATCTCCCGTGTCCAGGATTTAACATGATGGATTCTGGAAGCAGTCTGGCCCCCAGCCTGGGAATATTCATTTTCCAAAGTGTTTTCAAGCCTATTTTGGAGCTTATTTCAATAGTTGGGAGTAAAGGTGATCACTTACAGGTATTTTTGAGGTGTTTAGTTTTAAAAATCTCAACCTTAAGCTCTTAAGACTCATTACAACCTTAGGAATCCAGTGTCCTGGTAGACTAATAACCATTAGCTCAAGAAGCAGGGTCACAGAGCACATGGTGGGGACAAATTTAAAGATTTCCCCATTCAGCCATAAATACAAGAGAGCAAGGGCTGATTTTATTCATTTATTTCACATGATCCTGAGGAAGGAGGAGAGGGTTTTGTGGAAGCAGGCAGAGATGTTAAGGGGAAGATATTTAGCATCTGGATTGGAACCTGTCTGCAAGCTTAACAGCTGTTTTTACTAAATGGGGGCAAACCCTTCCCAGAACAAACGAGCCTTGGTGTGTACAGTGCTAAATCTTGAAGAAAAAAAGGAAAAGCAGGTAGGTGAGATTTAAACTGCTCTGCTCTCTCCATCACTGATCCTGCAGGGAATTTTGCAGTTGTTGAGAGGTTAATGTGGGTCCTGACTACCCACCTGACTCAGCCTCCCTGCTCCTCTGTGCTGGATATGGAAATCTTTTCCATTTGCTGTCTTCCAGGAGGGTACAGCTCAGCCAGGGAGCGGTAATGGAGCCCAGCAGGGAACAGCTGTGTTCATCTGTTGCTTTGTGGATGAAAAATGTTGCCTAAAATACACAGAAGAAACCTAATCCCTGCTCACTGCAAACCCTTTGTGAACCCCAGTGGCTGGTAACCCTGAGGAAACTTTTCACGCTCCAGAGGGGAAGAGCCTGAGGCTGTGAGAGGAGAGGTGGAGCAACAGAAAATACACAATTCCTGTCCCTGGCTGGAGATATCACCCAGAAATCCGTCCCCACGGGTTTACTCACTTCCTCCTCTGCCACAAAAGCTGAAGGATGTCCCTAAACATCATCTGGTGTTGATGTCCAATACCAGAGCTGTAAATGACACCAGCAGGGACAAGGGGCTGGGATTCTCTAGGGGTAGGTTTTGGCCTTGCTGCATTTGGTCCTGAATGGTTCAGGGCCATGAAGGAATTGATGGGCTAAAGGCAGGTAGTGGTGCCTCATTTTGCACACATTTTTGGAGCAGTCCTCTCCTCATAAAACCCCAACTGCTTCCCAGGGCTCCATGCAGCTTCAGAGCAGCTTCCCTCATCATCAGCTCTGCCTGTGCAGCTCTGGAGCCTTACCAGCACATGCTTCTTCATGAAATGGGGCTGGGCAGTCACAATACCTGGGCTGCATCACCTTGGGCTTCATCTTTTGCAGCCTGAAGGGCAGCGGGTGCTTGGGAAGATCCTCAGAGGCTTTGATCTGTCCATGTGGGATCTTCCATGCCCAGCTCTGGGTGTGAAGGGAGTCTGACCAGCCAAAGAAAAGCTCTTCACTTGGTTTCACACCTACTTCTAGGATTCAGATTCCCTCCTTCCTTCTTTCCTTCCTTCTTTCTTAATTTCCTTCTTAATTCTCTTGCTTATTTGTTTGCTTCACTTAATTTCTTCATACCCCTTTTTTTCTTTCTTGCTTCTTTCTTTCTTAATTTCTTAATTCTTCTTGCTTGCTCTTGTTTTCTTTATTTTCATAACCTACCTTCCTTCCTTCCTTCCTTCCTCTTTATCCCAAATCACAGAAGATGCCAGGTTGGAAGGAACCCACTGGGATCATCAAGTCCAGCTCCTGGCCCTGCGCAGGACCATCCCCAAGAGTCCCACCTTGTGCCTGAGGATGTTGTGTTTTGTTTTATCTTTTCCAATCCCCAGTCCCCACTTTTCCCTGTCCCCCTCAGACACCCCATGAAGTGCTCCCTGCCAGAGGATGTGTGGACACTCAGGACGCACCAGCCTTGTCCTCACCCCAGGATTTATCTGCTGCCAGAGCTCCCTGCCTCCAGCACAGCTTTCCCACATCCCTGCCACCTCCTCCCTGTGCAGGGGGAGCAGGACCCAGTGCTTTATGTGCCCCTGTCACCCTCAGATTAATGAAAGCTGGAAGGACAGAGGGGGTCACAGCACGTGAACCATGACCAGACCCCACAACCACCCACCCCTCTGGCACAGCGATGATTTCTGCCTCAATCTCCCACCCTGACAAGGTGCAGGACAAATGGTGAGCACTGGTGATAAAAGGGACCCTGATGATTAAACACAGGGCTGTGATAAGGTGGATCACGTCCCTGGGATTGTCCCTGTGACGATGCTGTAGCACTGAGAAGGCTGGATAGGATTTTGGGCTTTCCACACCTCGTTGTTTAGTCTAGCACAGCCTGGCTTTGTTTTGCAGCTCCCTTTGACATAATCTTCGAAAACACATCTGAATTTCCTTCCTAGACAAGTGTCATACATTTCCTTTCCTTGTACCATCTGAGATGCTCCAGGCGAGCAGATGTGACACAGACTGAGACTCCCAAACCCTTTGGAAATTGTGCTGGGGTCAGGTAGGGAACGGGATGTCTAAAATGACACCTATTTGCAGACAACCCAGGGGCCTGGCTTCTCCCAGGCTCGGCAGCAGCCAAGTAAATTCTCCCTCGTGCTGGAAATATTCCCACCATTTGATTTGCACAATATTCCTTCAAGTTTCACAGTTCCTGGCAGGAGGGAGATCTGAAGTCACCCCCAAAAGTCATGACAGGTTTATTCACTGAAAGAGTGCCACCACCATGGGTTTATTGAAGATTTTCTGGCAGCAGGCAAATAAAAATGTCAGAGAGGAAGAAGTTATTTTAAATAGCTGAGGTTCTTAGTGAGATGAAAATTGATATTATTAATATGGGATGAAGTCACATTTGTCCAGGATCCCAACTCTCACATCTGTGGCATTGCCTGCACCTTGTCATGGCATTTTTAGACTTAACCAAAATTTACACCAAAAAAAAAAAAAAATCAGAAAAAAAACCCCAACCAAAAACCCAACAAAACCAACAACAACAGAAAAAAAAAAATCAGTCTGTGACTTAGTAGAAAAGCAGAGAGAAAGGAGGAAAAAGTTTAATATTTGGAGATTTGTTTTGGTCAAATTATGCAGGTTTGATTTTCCCTTGGAAATGTGCAATTTATTATCTCTGTCCCAGCTGTTGTCTGTCTGGAAACCCGAGAAGGAATTTGGATGTCTTGCACCTGGGGAGCAGGTGGATTTCGGGAAGGACATTGATTTGACTGAGGTGCTCCTGAGATCCAGCCCAGTCTCCCAGGAGCAGCTGATCACACGCTCCAAGACTGAATTTTCACCGGAGATGGAAGCAGGAGAGGGACTGAAGAATGAGGAATTGCACGGGAGATAAGAGGAGGAGAAGGGTACAAAATAATCCCCAAAGACATTTCCGAAAGGAACATCTGTTAGGAGGGAGTGTGGGGAATAAAATAATAATAAAAACAACAACACCAACAGCATAAACAACTCGACTCTCCTACCTGCCTCTGAATCCCTCCTTTTCTCCCTCTTTCAGGAATAACTTGGCCGATGATCTGCTGCTTCCTGCCACATCCTAAGCTCTGTGTGTGCCAGTTTGGCCAAATTTGGAGGAAATATCCTCTGTGAGAAAGGCAGGTTACAACCACCCCTCCTCCACCAGGTTCGGGAAAAAAAAAGAAATTTTCCTCGAAGGAAAGTGAAAGAGATAAAAACTATTTATTTAACCAACACACAGGAAAAGGATAATAATGCTAAATAATGAAATCTCTCACTATGGAGAGAAACCTGGGAAGATTTCAGAGTCCTTCTGTAGGTGTGGTCTCTCTCCTCCTTGGAGCTGGGTCGGCGAGGCCGTGGGCCCCCCACCTCTGGGCCTTGGAGAAAAATTCTCCCGTTGTGTTCTGATGTTGTTGAAACAGTCCAGAAGGGGGAAAAAAAGGGAAAAACCAAAGTCCCAGGAAACAAAGGTCAGCTTTCCATCTCCCTCCGGAGAAAAGGAGCCAAAAGCTGGCTGAAAAGCAAGCAAGGAGCTTCCTCCGCTCTGGCTGCTGCAAAAGCCAAGGAGTCTGTGTCTGTGTCCTTGGACAATTGTTTTGAAAAGTTTACTCCGTTTTTTTCTCTCCCCCCTCTCAGGCTCAATTTAAAGGCACAGAAAGGCACAGAGTCAATTTCTGGGCATAGAGCAGTGATAGGGGATACACATCATAAAGTCACCCCAAGACACTGTGTCAGGAAGGGAAAGATTCCTGGTGGCTCAGAGGTTTGCAGAGCACATCCAAGGTGTCAGACGCAAGAGGAAAGTTAAAAGAGAGAAACAATTTGTTCAGGAGAGCATCAAAAGCAAATACTTCTTTGCCACTGCCATTGATTCCACACCTTCCCCATAAGTTCCTCACCGCTATTTAAATCACTTTATCCTGTTAATCCACAAAAGGCAGGTGAGATTAGGCTGGGTTAGCACAGAGTTGCAAATATATTATTGGGATACTTTCTGTGAAGACAAATAGGCCTTAAAGCGCCCTAGTGCCTGATGCCAGGATGCTGTGCTTAATTAAGCAGCTACAGGGGCCATTTACAAATGTGATTTCTGCATCGATTATCTATAACTCTCTCTGCAGCCCCTATTAACAGCCTCCTGTGGAGAGGATTGTTTCCCATAAGTGGCTCATCCAGGAAGATGGGGTGGCTGCCTTTGCCAGGCCTCTTATTCCAAACGATCAACCTGAAAATATTGACTAATCAGCAACAAATGTTGATAGGGGCAGAAGAAGAGGGATAAATCTCCTCGGGGGCTTGTGGGGGGAGGACAACAGTGATGAATCTGCAGATTAAAAGGCTGTTGCATTACCATTAAGAAAGGATAGCATGTGGAAATTTGTTTTAGGCCAGATCCCAAAGCTTGTCCTGTGTGTTTGTGTAGAAGGCTGGATTAAAACCTTGCCCAAGGTAAGAGGGAGAGATTTGGATGCCCTGTTGGAATGGTCACTCATTAAAGTGTCCAGAGGACACTGTCAGAGGCGGGACAGGCTCACTGTAAAACACTTCCCAGGAGGGTCTCAGAATAATACGCAACATTTTCTAGCATAGCTTCCCATTGATTTGTATGGAGCTGTTCTGCTGTAAATCACCTGTTTTCTGCCCTTAAATAACCAAGTTTTACAGCCTCCCTGCAAAGAGGGATAGCCAGGAACAGAGCTGGTTCTTTGTCTTCCCATCAGGAGCTGCTGGCTGCCTTATGCGCAATTTGAAAAACAAGGATTTGGACAAAACTGTGAAAAAGCACAAAAGTATCCCCCCAAACTGAGAATCCAGCAGGAAGGGCACACCAACACCTGTCCAAAGGACACTTCCAGGGATGAGGCATCCACAAGTTCTCTTGGCAGGAGAAAGGGATAGCCAGCATCTCTAGCAATGAAAATAACATGACCCAGCGCAGAGAAAAGCCTCCAGATTTCCAAAGGCAGGGTTTTTTGGGGGGAAAAAAAGGGGCATATTCTGTTGGGACTGCCTCTATGAGAGCTTCCTCTATTGAGGCCTCATCTTGGTCTCTGTGGGGACCACCCCCTGTCCATCCACCTGCAGCCATCCAATGGGTGGAGGAGCCTGGGTCCGAGAGCAGCCCCATGGGCGAAGCCCAAGTTCAAAAACCACTCTCCCTGGAATAACCACTCCTTTATTCCAGACCCTTCTATCCCTTCTATGTTTAGTGATAGGTGCATATTGGTCGTCTCCTCCCTTACTGTACCATAATTGG
>VXAD01007414.1:0-21489 GCA_013399195.1 Dicrurus megarhynchus
GAACTCCTAAAACCCCAACACCAAACCAGCAAGTCAAGGTGACTTGATTACATTTTTAGTACAGAAAGACCTGGGTTTGATGGTATGCTTCCCGACCAGCAAGGGCCAGGGCCTAAGCCTTGACTGGGAGGGTTTCCCTAAAATACCTACAAGCAAACCTCTGTTAATATCAGTTAGGAACATGACTTCACAAGGGCTTATCTGCCCCATGAGCAGGGGGACAGATCAAAACACCCAATAACTGATAACAATACAGATTTCCTTCCCATGAATGGAGACAGTGATTTAACAGACAGAACCTTGGGAAACTATTTAAAATTACAAGGGAATGTTTCTGCCTATGGACAGGAACTGAAAATATGCAGAATAGAAAAGAGTTTATGGTTTTGTATAATTTCAGCTTGAAAGGACAGTTTACAAATCAGGATTATTACAGGAGCATCCATAACACGGCCATTACAGAGGCAATACTGAAGGCTCCTCAACAAAGTATGAGAAAGCAAATGAGTATTTAATTGACCAGAAAACCCTTGCAGGGCAACCTGAAAAGCCAGTGAGTGTTGCTGCAGCCAATCTAAATAACCCTGGGTCATGGGTAAGTAGATAACAGAGGGATCAGCACCATCAAGTTGCAGCAGGCACTGTCAACCTTTCTGTATTGACAATGAAATCAGTTCCATGCAGGAAACAATGGTTTTTCCAAATTGATGCAACAAAAAAATCTATTCTAAAATAACAAGGGACTCACAAGGTGGTATGGTAAAAATCCCTGAGATCAATGACAGGAGCCCTGGCTGTAGGGCTCCCATAGGCACAATAACATCACTGATCCTCCCAAGACTATGCAGCAAGCGCCATCCTCCACTCGCCTTCCAAACAATGAAAACAGGAGAGTTCCATGGACCAGCCACAGGAACGACATGTCTAGCCTGCAACTGCTCCCGCACAAGCTGGCGCAAATGCTGCAGCCCCTCCTGAGGAAGGAGCCACCGGTCCACCCAACTCTCTTCTCCAGCACAGCATCAGCTCACGAGGGTCCACAGGAGGCTGCAATCCATGGTGGGTGGGTGGTTCAGGATTGCACCACTGGGTGCTCACCAGTGCTGCCAGGCTTCCTGGCTCGCCTCCTCACTTCCCACATGCAGAGAGCTGTGCTCGCCCCGCCAGACCCACTGTGATGCCAGCCCACCACTTGCCGCTGTCCCCTGGCTATGCCACGTGCTCATTGCTGCTGCTGTGGCATAGCGTCGTGCAGCCCCACATGCCCCCCATTGCTGCTGTTGCTGCCACTACACTCTCACAGAGGGCAGGCAGAGAGGGAATACGCTGCCGGGATGGGCTCCCCTGGCTCCCACCACTTGCTGCGGCACTGCTCCAGCTGATCCTGCATGGCGCGGGGCAGAGTGAGCTCTTTTAAATCTGCATCCCCCTCTGCGGCAGCTTGTTTTCTCACCGCTGCCCATCAGTCATGCGGATCAGGTGGGAAAAGATCACGTTCCCGCCAGGATCAAATGGATTGGGGGAGAAGAGGCCATCCGCCGGTTCTTCTCCCACAGCCCTGACAAGCTTACGATTAGAGCTTTGTGTTTCACTCAATGGCAGCACAGAAGGGGCTGGCATGGCTGCCAAGGCGGTACAAGTGTCTTTCTTTTTCTGGCCTCCGGGTGCCACATGAGCCATGAGCGCCTTGCATACTCTCCACCACGGACACAAAAGTTCTTCCAGCACTCTGTTGCCCCGCGTAGCTTGGTCCCACAAAGAGTCCCCTAAGGCATCCCATGTCCGAGGGTCAAAAACATTGGTACTATTTGAAGTTGGATCACAGTCTTTAGCCCATAACAAGAGTCTGTTCAAATCTGTATATTCAACTTTCCTGCCATGTTTTATCAAAATCAGTTTCATCGTATCTGGGGCGTCCTTTTGTTCCTGGGATACACCACTCCCCATAGTTCTCAGCTGCTTGCCTTCCGTCCTGCGGAAAGGTCTATTGGTGCACCATGGGCTTCGTTTCAGCCCCCCTAGAGCTCAGACGAGCATCGTTACTGGTACAACTGTTAGGTGCCTATCAAGTCCCTGATTCAGGGCACCATTTGTAATGACTGATGCACAGACTCAGATTGGCAGGGATACTGAGATGTTTATTGCGAGAAACAAGCTGGTTTTACACACTTCTTCAAGACACAGTATTTNCATAGTTCTCAGCTGCTTGCCTTCCGTCCTGCGGAAAGGTCTATTGGTGCACCATGGGCTTCGTTTCAGCCCCCCTAGAGCTCAGACGAGCATCGTTACTGGTACAACTGTTAGGTGCCTATCAAGTCCCTGATTCAGGGCACCATTTGTAATGACTGATGCACAGACTCAGATTGGCAGGGATACTGAGATGTTTATTGCGAGAAACAAGCTGGTTTTACACACTTCTTCAAGACACAGTATTTCTTTCCTTATATGGTATTTTTCACTAAGCGACCTATCACACATTGCCACGTCAGCAACACACTTTAATGTCCTTGTATGGGGGTGATCATGCTCTGTTCACTCCTCCAGCAGGCTCCGGCAGGCTCCTCTCTGTAGGGCGTCTGCCAGGTCGCATTTCTTCTCCCCAAGGTCAGGCGGAGACAAGCTTCTCTCTGCTGCCATGGCGTTCTGCAGGCGTGTCCCACAGCCTGTAGCTCAATTCTATCTTATCTCCCTCTATACCCAGTATTTACTGAACATAACAAAACAGGATATTAAGTACTGACAACAAATTTACCTTAGAGCAAAGCAGAATCATAAGGGACTAATACTGTCCGGAAAGAGTAATTTCCCCTGCAATACTTATTTGGTACAGAAACCATTTTGAAGGGCTGGAGTACAGAAATGAGAGTATGATTCTCTGGCTTTCTTCTGGGATAAAAAAATCTAGCACAAGAACAATGTTATTTTTTCCCTCTGCATTTCTAACCTATGAGAGGAAACTAGAAGTGTTCATCCTGACTTTCCAGCTCTGTCTACAACAGTCAGTTGTCTCACCAGTCAATACAGTCCTTCTGCTTCCTCTTCCTCATGATAAATGTCTTGCCTCCAAACACAAGCTCATTGGAGCAGAAAAAATTCTTTTTTTTCTTGCACTGCAAAGTGCAAGGTACTTACATGCAGGTAGTTTGACAGCTATCTCCCATTCTGCTGCAAGGCTCCTTGAAGCACAGCCCACGACACCTCCACATCTCTTCTGGCACTGTAGCAGCCTGGCCTGGCCTGGTCTGAGCTTGTTCACAGTTGGAGCAGTATCTCAGTAAATCATATAGCAATTCCAGAAGTAGCACTCTTGTCCCTAAAAGCAGGATTCATCACCCAGTGTACAGTAAGCCAATTTCATACACAGAGCTGAGGTATTTGTTTATTTATTGTTTGCTCAAAGATTGGTGCTAGATGGTAAATCCACAAAGATAGCCATTGATTCTCAAAATTTTACTTTATGTATACAGTTTAGCAAACAAAGGAATCATGGTATACCAGGTGCGAGTTACCTAATTCCCTTGTTAATTAGTATTCCTTCTATTGGATAAATGATTGTTGGGGTTTTAGGAGTTCCCCTTTTGGTTTTGGTTTTGTTTTTGGTTTCTTTTTCTCTTATGGAATTCTCCCCCATATGTGTTGATAGGAGACAATAACAACTGGATTCTTAAGAGAGACAAAAGACCTGGCCACAGCTCAGGGGAGGGGTCCAGCTGGCTACTGTCTTTTACCTAGGGTTTTCTAGTGTAGGGCAGAGATGCTGTGAGATTTGGACTGGGGAATAGGGGTTGGGTGGAGCCCCTAGGTCACTTGTGCTCTCGGCGCTCAGATGGGAGAGAAGCTGCAGTCGCTGTGGGGAGAATTCATCACCACTGCAGGGTTCTGCCTTCTGCTGCCTTCCTTCTACCATGAGTGGAGCTCTGCTTGCTGGAGCTGCCGTTGCATTGGGACCCTATTTAACACCCTACCTCACTAAAAGAAGGACCTTTTCACCATCTGCTCAGGTGCCTCAGAGGAAAACCCTGGGATTCCAAGCCCACCTTTCCCTGCCCCGCTGGGAGCCAGGGCACCACTGCCCTGTCCCCCGCCGTTCCTTAACAACTGCTCTGAGCCTTTGTTACACTATAGCTCCACACCCCCTGCCTGCTGAGACGTCCAGGAGTTCCCACTACAGCTGTGAAGTTTGATACATCTCATCTACCACCCGTAATTTTGCTCGTTCCTGCTGTTCCAGCTTGCTTCCCAGGGTCCTGCTGGGGCACCAGGATTGGCTGCCCCNGAATAGGGGTTGGGTGGAGCCCCTAGGTCACTTGTGCTCTCGGCGCTCAGATGGGAGAGAAGCTGCAGTCGCTGTGGGGAGAATTCATCACCACTGCAGGGTTCTGCCTTCTGCTGCCTTCCTTCTACCATGAGTGGAGCTCTGCTTGCTGGAGCTGCCGTTGCATTGGGACCCTATTTAACACCCTACCTCACTAAAAGAAGGACCTTTTCACCATCTGCTCAGGTGCCTCAGAGGAAAACCCTGGGATTCCAAGCCCACCTTTCCCTGCCCCGCTGGGAGCCAGGGCACCACTGCCCTGTCCCCCGCCGTTCCTTAACAACTGCTCTGAGCCTTTGTTACACTATAGCTCCACACCCCCTGCCTGCTGAGACGTCCAGGAGTTCCCACTACAGCTGTGAAGTTTGATACATCTCATCTACCACCCGTAATTTTGCTCGTTCCTGCTGTTCCAGCTTGCTTCCCAGGGTCCTGCTGGGGCACCAGGATTGGCTGCCCCTGGGGGTTTGTGAAGCAAGCCTTTCTTCCATCAAGGCTTGGCCAAGCCACCATTACCACGTGCTCCCTGAGTTCACGCTGGAGCGCCCCCTGCAGCTGTGGGGGAATCATCACACCTGCCCTGCTCACCAGGAGCCACCAGCGCCCCTGCCAGCTGTGACCATCACTGCACCAAAGGGGAAAGGGCCTGACAGCTGAGAAGGCTGTCACTGGTTTACTGGTTCTGTTTGTTGTTACTGTCGTAGTTATTGTTGTTTGTTTGCCTGTTTTATATATATAGATATTAGTAAAGAACTGTTATTCCTATTTCTCATATCTCTACCTGACAGCCCCTTAATTTCAAAATTGTAGTAATTTGGAGAGAAGGGGTTTACATTTTCCATTCCAAGGGAGGCTTCTGCCTTCCTTAGCAGACACCTGTCTTTCAAACCAAGACAATGATTCTCTTGCTTGTCATTCTAATTACCCTGCATGATCAATCATTCTCTTGTAACCGTGGGTTTCTTGAGTCAGTGGTCATCTGCTGGAGTTATCTTTTACCTAGCTGGGACTGATTTCAGCACAGATACTGAGTTGGCTTTGTTACTTTTTTCTTATCTCTGCCAAATGTCTTTAAGGTCTGTCCAGTATCAGCAGCAATTTTTTTCCAAACTCTGCTGTAAAACCCTAGACCTAAACCAACTAAGCAATACAATCCTTCCCCTCCCTTTTGAGGCTATGAGGCCTAGTTTTGGATTCATTGGTAAGTCAAGACCCTGTTTCACAACCCCATTTACTTTCTTTGTAACTGTCTGGGTACATTATTAACCATCTCCGATTCTTGAGATATCAGTAGTGACACAATTTACACAAAAGATTTACATAAACTCTTTCAGGCTGCTGCATCCTATGTTTTCACTAAGGTTGCCAGCAGCTTTTCATTTGGCATTTGTTCTGTGTTTAAAAGACTCTAAAGTTACGAAGATGCACAGATACAATTCTAGGTACATGGAGTGGAGAAGCACAAACAAAGTTTCTTTCAATTTTACAGGTCTCCACATGGTTCTTCTGTTGCTTTCATCAAAAATATGAAAGGCACTTTCACTCACTAAACAATCTTAAGTGTCACTCATAAGTGGTTACATTATCTGCAAATAAAAAACCTACACCTGGTGTTTACATAAAGCTATTCTGGTTTTGGCGTCCCTCAGACCTGTCTTTTCCTACTGGGTGAAATACACACTTTTGTCCTTATATGTGCCTGCTGAAGAGTAGTAGATAAGTATGGATAAATCTTACAGTCCAGGTATACTGAATCTGCCACTTCCAGGATGTGTACCACATACACTCTAGTGATTTTTACCACAGAGACTGTCTGCATATATGCAATGTATCTCAAGTCCTTCCAATAAAGTCCACTTACTGCACAGCACCTGTGCAAGTATTTCTGTCAAGAAAACATGCTAGACTCACCCTTCTTATAAAATGAAGTTCCCACAGTTTGATGCCTGTGAACTATGCCTCATGTCAGTTCAGCACTTCACTGTATGGTTAGACATGCAATTTAAATACCAAAGGAAATGCATTTTTTGTATTAAAACTTTTGTCATAGCTTAGTCCAATCTGGACACAGAGAGATCAAGCAAAGTGTGAACATTAATTCCAGAGGTCAAAGAGCATAATCTCTGTAGATCTCTAGACTATAGGCAACAGTTCAAAAACAACAGTGCATCATTAGAGTATTTATGTTCTACAAGTGGGTTAAAAAGCAATCAAGATAGACCCAAACACAAATCTGCCTGCAGGATGAATTAATTCAGAAAAGGCATAACAATACTGTCAAATAAGAAACTACAAAAATTTTTATTTAAACTTGAAACAAATCAGATCATACACCTTTGTAAAAGCAGAAAACAATCAAATATAATCTTTTATGTTTCTTACCCTAATTTTCTCTAACTGTGATCAAGACAGGAAGTACCAGCATTGAAATAAAAAAGAAAAATACATTATTAAAAGTGTTCTTGTGGTGACAGACATTGTGAAACTCCTTATAAAATACGCAAAACTACTTGAAAGATGTGTTTAAGTGCTTTGTTGTGTTTGATACACAGTCTTTTATTTCTCTGACAAGATGAAACAGAATAAATAAAGAGAGAATGAAGAGTTGTCTAAAGTCCAACATTGTGCATCTGGTACTATAGAAGCCTTACAAGCAAGGGTTTATTCAGACCCCAGTGCCAAGCCTGGATTGTAGTGGTCCATTGTGCAGCACGGCAGAGAAAGGGGAGATAACGTGACCATTACCCCAGCCTGGAGCTCCTCCTTTCAACATCCAAATTATTCAGTGGGTCAGGACATGGGTGAAAAACGCAAAGTAGACTCACTCTCCCTTGCTTTCTAAGAAATGCTAATGATGGACATGTTCCTGGACTCACAGACTTATCACTCTCAGGGAAGCACAGGAGCCCACTAAAAGGGTTCTCTCAGGCTGCCTGCCTCAGGTCAGCCTTTTCTGTTTGGCTCCTATGCGCTGGCATGGTCTCACATGGCTTTGAGACTCTTTCACTGCTCAACTACGGCTCTTTGCTTCTGCTATAGGGAAAAAATTACTGGTTGATTACTCCTGACTTTTTCTTCTTTTGCTAAACACCCTCAGCTGGGAGTATGAGCACAGAAGATACCTGAAAACTGGCCCCAAACATTTGCTGGGAGATGTTAATCTAGATCCATTTAGTCAGTTTCCTGTTTGGTTATCCAGAATGCCCATGCTCAGCAAGGGTAATGTCTTCATGCAAGGAAATTTTGTGTCTCAGCAGACTGGTACCCTGTTGTCTTAGTTTGAAAGACGGGTGTCTGCCAAGGAAGGTGGGAATCTCCCTTGGAATGGAAAATATGACCCCCTTCTCTCTGGATTATTATAACTTTGAAATCAAGGGGCTTTCGGGCAAAGACATGGGAAAAGGAATAACTGTTCTTTAGTAGTATGAGTATGTACAACAAGGCAAACAAACAGCAACAATGGCAGCAACAACAAACAAAAAGCCCCAGAAAACCCAGTAAACAGTCTCTTCCTGCCCTTTAAGCCATTTCCCCTTTGCTGTAGTTACAGCCACAGCCAGCAGGGCGCTGTTGGCTCCTGGCCAGGCAGGACAGGTGCGATGATTCCACCACAGCTGCAGGGAGCACTCCGGTGCAAGCTCGGAGACCAAGCAGTTAATGGCGGCTTGGCTGAGATGGGAAGTCAGGGGTGGCAGCTGGTCACGATTCCTGGGCTACCGAGCAGAGGTGGCCCTTATGGCGACACCCCACACATCGGCTCCAGGACCACCCCCCGCCCCAAATGGCCAGGAAACAAAAAAAAAAGAATTAAGCAGACTTGCAGTGCAGGAAAATCGCAGCAGACCGGGATCTCAGAATCCAACACACTGGAGTGGCTGTGGCAACACGCTGTGGGCAGAGGGTCCGGCAGGAGCCAATCCCAATGTTTCAGCACCACACGCACCGGTTCTGAGCTCCAAGCAGTTAGGCGGCAGGGAAAACGGCAAACAGCTCCTTCCTCCTCCAAACCTGGAAACCAGACCGACCAAAAACCCAGCCCCAAACCTCCAGGGTAGCTTCCTCACCTTTTCTATCTTGTTATCAGTTGCAACCCACCCCCAGCCAGGGCCATTTCAATGCAATGTTGTGACACACAGCTTCATCTTTTGTTTTCTTAAGTATTGGTAGTTATTGTTTCCTAGCAACATATGGGACAAAATTCCATGAGGGGAAGAAACAAGAGGAAAAATCCTAACCCCAACACCTATTTTATCTCACAGATAAGATTACATAATAGATATTTCAAAATTGTTATTTAAAGTGATTGCACAGCAGCTCCATGCCTGCTATGTGCATCACTAGCAGACAGGATACTTCCTTGTCCTAAATGTAAAACGACTCTTCTGTGTAATTCAAAAAACCCAGAGAGGCAGTGAAGTCTTAGAACCTGCATGCATAGATAGACTCCTTGGCACCTATTTGCCAGAGAAATTTGATGAAAAATGTTTATCCAAATTCAACCTATCTACTTGAAGGGTCTGGAGATTATGTATAAACCTTGGCCAGTTGTACTTTTTTCTGCATTAGTTTTAATACACATCACCTCCATGATAACATTTCTGAGTCTCCACAACCTCTAAAAGGTTTATCTTTATGCACTATATTTTTCTTAGACAAGTGGACAACAGTCTCAGAGGAGATAAATTACATGCTTCAGACCACCTGAGAAGTCTGGAGCAAGGCAAGACTTTGCACATCATCCTTCTCAGGCCCCTCATCTGCCTGTTTTCAGAGAATCAGAAATAAAACATATACAAGAGCAAATTGCCCAGAGCAGTACTACCCCAAATACAAATATTTACATGAATAGTTTTGCATAACATATTCCTACTCTGGCAGGGTATTTCACCATTTCAGCTCCTCTCTACTTCAGGTTAAGAATACTTGAAATTGCCAAAACTTTGAGGCCTTTCTGTCTACAAAGCAGATTGTGCATGTGAATATCACCAGGTGCTGCTGACAGTACAGGAGCCCCATCATCATTGCTGTAGCAGATGAGGCTGTGCACGCTTTGGTTTTACACATGTAAACCACTTGCTTGGTATGAAGTGGATATATTTTCTCAAATGCAAATAAAACCAGTTAAACTTCTGCCTATGATTTCACAGATTTGAAAAATCAAGCAGACCCATTAAGGAAACTAAATGATCTTTAAAAATCTAATCTACTCAGCTCCATTTTCCTGGAATTTAAGGAAGGGAGGTAACAACAGAATACTTTTATCTAACCATGACTTGAAAGTATATAAAATGAGAGAAACTAAAATAGTTCCCAACTGTCACAAGAAGAAACATAACAAAAGTGTCAGATAAGTAATGTGTCACTTGAGGGCTGAAGGATTATGTTTCTCTGCTTGATCAAATCGTCTCTATCTGGACAGATTTCCAATTGTGTCATCCACATTAAGAGGAGCATTACTAGATGAATTTCTGAGGTCTACAAAGTAGTCAGTGACACTACTGTCTAAACATATTCAGTGTGGAGTATGACATTTAAATCAGGGAGGAAAGAACCTTTAAGACTTTGGGGGCTGCAAATCTTTCCAGCTATTTTGGAAATACTAGTTTTCCCCGTATGTCATACCACTGATGCGATGATGATTTTTTGCCTTTTCTTTTAAACCCTTTTTTGTGCCTTTTTGCAGCTTCTGTATTCTTTAGTGCTTTTTGCCTACATTCTTGTTTGTTAAGCTGGGAGACTAAACATTTTAGAGGTTCGTAGTTAGGGATCAACATGCCCCAGACCCCAAGGTCCTCTCCAGAACACATTTTGTAAACTACGATAGAACCATCCAGGGGAAGGTTCCTTGGGGAGGGGGGCTCATGTTAGCCTCTCATTGGGGAATTTATGATAGATATGCTAACTAGTAAAACCTATGTTATACCAGATCTCTGGGGGGGGGACGGGGTTTTTTGCAGTGTACACTGAGGTGCATTTGACCTGGACATAGTGCACCTAAGGATCCTTAAAATAAATACCAAGGTAAAATTCCTTTTCCCTTCTAACCGTGTTTGACTCTTGATTTTAAGACCGGGAAAAGGCATCACCATCACATTCTTCCTAACAGAAAGTCTGGTTGCAGTCCAGTTACCTCTGTAACAAGAGTAACAAGGGACTAACTCATTGCAACTGTTTTTCTCTAGTGCAAGCAATGGTCCAAAAAACTTTAGCAAAGTTCCTGAATGTGTGGTATCAAGGCATTTCAGAATGAAGATGCTTCAGTTGAATTTTAAAATTGAACCTGCAGTATTTAATAGCTCTCTTGCTTTCCTAAATATTCCAAAGTATTATTTGATTTTGTCCCGGTTTGAAAGCAAACCAGTAAGAGACTCCGAGTCAGAAATACAATTTAATAGGAAAATAAAATAACATAAATGCAATAGTACAAAAAAACCCCCACTGACAGGGTCAGAATACAACCTGACACCCTCTTAATCAGGGTGGCGGTAGCAGTCCAATAAAATGGTGGCTGCAGTCCTCCTGAAGTGGTGGATGTGGTTCTGTTGAAGCAGTGATCCTGTAGAAGGGTTTGCTCTTCCTTGGAAAGTCCAATGGTGGCTATGTAGCTCTTATCCTTGGGGAGTCCCGTAGGTAAGGGCTGCCTGTGGTGTTCCATACTCCTGATTATATACAGATGGGAATGCTCTGTTCCTCTTCCTGGGCGGAGCATCTCACAATGGGATGGTGAGTCATGAGGTAAGGCATTGATGGGCCCATTAACAGGAGATAGTCCGGAGAGAGTTATCTATGAGTCATGGCAGAGTCCTTGATTGCCCATTGAACAGAGATAGCTCCCAGAGGGAGTTATCAAGGGTGAGTCATGGTAGGAGACAATGAACATCGCCCCACCTGCTTTAACAGCTTGTGAAGATGGTGATAGAATACATACCTTTGGGCACATCTTACATTGTAACCTAGGACAGATTTCTGTAATGCAAAAAAAATAAAAAAAGCTCTCAGTAAAATAATGCAGTTTGGCAAAATCAAGGCAATTTTATTTTGACTTCCTTTATTTTTCTGTCTTGCTTTTGGAGTTCAAAAAATTCCAGCCAAACCTACCATTTTTGTTCCAGTCTAAAAGAAACTGCTTATAAAAAGGCATTTTCGAGAAGAGACCTCTGTCAACCTTTACACAGATATTAGATCACCACATTGTAGACAGCTCTGCCCCTTAAATTTTCAACCCGTAAAAATCTGCTGAAACAGAGATCAGAACCACTGATAAAGGGAGCAGCTTGTGTAACAATAACAGGATGTGGGACTAGCAAAATGCTTATTATTTTTTGAGGGTGATGGTATACTTTTTTAGTAGCTATTAATCCAACCTTTGCAGGTAAAGCAGAATATACTGTCAACAATTACAATTCTGTTAGCATAAAATACCATCATCTACCCATTATGTGCCATACATAACTCTTTTCCAATGCCTATCCATGGTGACTACATCTGTCCTGATAAAATAACTGGCACTGACCAAGTCATTAATATTCACTGACATTGTCAGCTAATTTTCTCTGCTGAGAGATAAGTAGTTGGAGACAGCAGCACTTGGGAGGGAACAGACAATGAGGATTATGCATTAGCTGTCCAACTGCAAGCAGTCTTCCCTCAAATAAGTGAGGATGCAAACACATACTTCAGAGTTACCATCATGTAAAGAACGTGCTGCTGCCAATTCAAGCTGCTACACAGTTTTGAAGATAAAGAAAGACGTGGTCCCAGACAAGACCAATTGCTAGCTGAAGTAAACACCACACACCTGTTTGCTACCTTGATTCCTCTGAACAAAAACTACAAGTCAGGCTGCAGCCTGAGCTCAGTGACCTTGCTAGCTAAGCCCCACATATGAATATGAGTGCATCATCAGCAGTCCAGGAAGTCCTTCAGGCTCAATTTAAATTTTATCACAGCTATGAGTTAAAAACATCATTTGCTTTAATCAGTATAACAGTCAGAGTGCTAGTGCACAGCCAGGGGTGAGTAATGCTGGTGTGAAACACACAGTGTAGAAGATAGAAAATCCCCAAAACACTTTGCTGACACTAGCCAGTGCCTAGGTGCTGCATTTTTCTTTTTACAACAATTTTTCTTCCTAGTCTTTGAAACTGTTTTTTATGGTTTTCCAAGAAAGAAGAGGGCCCAAGTTAATGTTTTGAATAATGAAGCCCAGTTTCAGGACTTATATAAATGGGTACCTCTGATACTAACAGAATTGTTTCTGGTTTTCCCAGTTATGAATCTGACAATCTTAGGATCAAAAGCCATTTCCTCATTCTTCATATAAACAAAAAGCAATTTATATTCTGGAGCTGATTTCCTTTCCTTTTTGCACAGCCATTAATACATTTTTTTCTTGTATTCTCTTTTATTGCTTTTGCTTTGTTTTTTGGGTTTGGGTTTGGTTTGTTGTTTTTTTTTTTTTTGGTTTTTTGTTTCATAGCTGCCAAGTCTTGCACAGTTGTATGTGTGAATTTATGCAAAGTACAGAATGTGCTAATTCACATATTTGCAAATTGGCAAGTGATTGGCAAACATGTAAATGAGCTTATTTAGTCATTTTCCTCTTTCCTTAAAATGTAGTTTAGGATCAGTACACTCTTCCCCAAGTTACAGCAGTAAGGAGAACGTAATGCAACCAGACGGGACTTGTGGTTTTGCTTAGTGTAACCATGTGCCCCGAGTATGGAAAGAATGCTAAAAAACAGCATAGGCTGCTAATGCACTAGGAACATCTCCAGATGTGGTAAGAAGGCATCAGGGGAGTACTTAGAACAGCTGCAGATCTATCAGCAGTAAATGGGTGTGGCTGTGATCATGTTTAGAGTGATCAACAGCTGAGATGTCTGAGGGTGCAAGGCAATTCTGGCTGTGAGGGGAGCTAAAGAGCTGCTTTCATTGCAAGTGGGGAGCAGTTTGGAATATAGTTGATGACCCCATATGAGGGAAAGATTGTCTGATAGGGAAAGGGTATGGATCAGGAGGTATGGTGAAATAAGTCATCTCTTGATTCTTCTGGTAGAGCCTAAGATTTTGCTCTAAGATGAACAAGCAGGAAGTGGAGTAAGAGTGGATATGTCTTAACACCCAGGCTCCCACTTGGCTGGTGTTGCTCTGACCTAAGTACCTCCTTTAGCACCCATCTTTCAAGAGCTCCTGGCAGCAGCTCCTACAACCTGCAAATTGCAGGTCACAGTGAGGGTATGACATAGCTGCTACATGGGGGCGAGCCATGCCAGATGTTCGGTGGTAGGCAACTCCCTTAATTTTCCCTCTTACCAAGAGGAACTTACTGCTTTTACATAAAGGATAGTGGCTCATGGAGCAAATGCTACTCTCCAGTTTTTCCACTGGTCACAGCACAGAAAAGCTGGCTGCAAAATGTGTGCTGCTGAACTAAGTTGCACCAGCATTTCCCAGGTTTAGAGCAACCTCTGATCTTCTCCCTTTATTTGGCTGAGCCAGAAGACATTTGAAGCCCTTGAACATTATCTGCTAAATCATACTTTATAAGTTAAGAAGTTCTCAATGACTGCTAATTCCAGCCGGCACCGGTTGTGTCACTTTATCTCAAAACCAGCATGTTTGTAGAAAGCTATATCACATCTAAAAGTGAGACTGAAAAAATCAGCAGAAGAGTAGAAGTAAAATGTTAAACAAACCAAGATAAGAAACCGAACAGGAAAAAAAAAAAACCCAGAGAAAGTGTACCATTTATCTTGAAATTATCTAGGGCAGCTTGCCCTAGAATTAGCTAAATTAGCTTCATTACTTTCTTTCATATGGAAATATTGTACGAACAATAATCTTTCTGTGGCACTCAGGTAGTTAAATCCACACAATTTGCTTTTTGAAGCTTGGATTTTGCTGACTTTATTTCAAGCAATCAAGAGTATCTAATTTGCATTCACATTCACATTAGTGGTCCATATGTTAGCCCTGTTTAAAAACTATATGCTGCATTCATTATGAAATTATTGGTTTCCTAGCTTTATCCTTGTACTTTGAAATTATTTTGATAATATTGCAACTCTTCTTTTTAGGCTATTTTCACATACAAGGGTTTTTGTGTCATTTGGTTCTTTTTCAAAGTCTTCCGAGGGAAGGGCTTTTAAATTTTGTTTACAGTGTTATATGGAAACTTGCAAATTGGCAAAATATCTCTACCATCATTTAATACAACCATTCCTCCTACCTAAAATTTCATTAAAATATCAGGAGTTCAGGTGATGTCTTCATAAGATTTCAGACCACACATGACATCATTAATGCCCTTCACAGTTTATCATGCTACTGACTGGACTAAATCAGTCTTTCATAATGATAAAATTTAGCTACATTACATTATATTTCTTAAGTTTCTTTTTCATTGTAGAGCACAGAGTAAGGCATTTGCTTTTTAAGGAGTTCATAATCCAAATGAAATAAAAGTAAATTCACAAAACTAAAGAACCTGAATCATTATCAGATGAAATACCCTGCCTGTTGTCACATAAAGACTGACAGACACGAGAATTAAATCAAGGTCTTCCAGGATGTCCTGCTCTGCCTAGGATAGAAGACCACCTACCATATACTGTTACCTATCTCATCAGATCATTACTTTTCAGTACTTGCTATCATACGTGCATTAATACCATCACCAAAGTTTTACTTCCAGAATAATGTTTTTAGTCACCGGCTTAAACATTCAACATCTAATGCTCATAGTTTGAGAAATAAATCCTATTTCTTCCAATAGAAAACATTGATAGATGATTTTCCCTTGGAGACTGATCCTTATACCCCTGAAAACTTGAAAGATAAACTCCTTTTTCTGCATGTTCACTGTGGATTCTGACATTTGGAAAATCCTTTCCCCCTTCCTCCAGAGAGCCTTTGGAAGCTCTCTTGATGTCCTAGAAGGTGAAAAATAATGAGTTTTCTGCTATGAAATGAACATCACAAAGGGTATCTGTTGAGTATGAGACAACCTGAAGTAAACACCTCAAAAGAAAAACAAAACAACAACAACAAAACTCCATTAAAAATCTAGCAATTATAAAAAAAATTATATCCTTCATTGGTCTTAAATCTTTACATGAAATCTGTTTAAGCAAGAGTTTATTGGATGGGTGAAAGAGAAGCAGGAGGTTGCTTCAACTAATCGTTTCTGAGGTGGAGAGTTTAAAATTATTAGGTTTCTCAAACTCTTGCTAGAGTCAGTCTCAACCTGACACCATTAACAAATTTACATGGTACTCCTGAGAATGAATCGTTGTTAATTTTTACATTTACAATTTTTACATTTACAATTACTTCCCCAGTGCAAGGACTACATGTTTCATAACAGCAATTGCATATTGGAGGAGCATGAATAGAAGCCATTGGGTTATGACGGCACCCATCATGAAATCAGAAATTCAAGTAATAAGCTTCAAATCCCACCTGGTTATGGAGAAATTTGAGAAGAGACCTTGAGTATCCTATTATGATGAAGGTGCGGGAAGGTGCGGGAAGGTGCGGGAAGGTGCNCTAATTCATGAAATATAAAACATCCAGTTATGAAACGTGTGGTACATAAAGGATTAGAAAATCACCACAGTGCATTTCTGTTCATTGTGGGCACATCTCTGGCACATAACTATTTGAAATAGAGAGGAAATACTGCTTTTATCAGTAGACTACTTCTCTGCCTTTTTTTGACAAATAGATGTCTTTACAGTGCCTGAATAGTATAATAATATGGAATAAATTATTGCTCACTTTCTAGAGGTCTCTGAGCTAGGTAATCACAAATAATGACCCACAACTTGTCAGTTTTTCAACAGTTCTTTTTATGGTATTAGGTTTAAGCACATCATGCCAAGCTTTAAGTCAAGTCAAAAAAATCTTGGCTGAACTCAATGTGCATAATAAATTGACTGACCTTTTCATAAGTGCAAGAAAATTTAGGTCAGTACTTAGTACTGACCCCAACAGTTTAAGGAGTATAAGCAGAAAGCCAAATCAACACCAATTCAGTACAATCCATTTGCAGTTGAGGGTCTATTGATCCAGTTTTCTGGACAGGTGTAAGTGAAATCTGGTAAAAAGTCGATTGGGCTGAATATTTGCTATGGTTGAAGTCATGTTTTTCTCCTAGTATGTGCTTGCAACTCTCATATGAAATACAAAATGAAATAAAAAATGCAACGTTAATGTTTGGGTGTGGGGGGAGTAGAACAGAAAGCCAAAAATTTTTCCTTCCACTCTATGCATTCATTGGCTCTATGCAATTGTCTAAGGCAGAGGTAATGTCAATGTACAGGTAGAAAAAGAAAATAATATCTAAGTTAGGGGAAACACTCAAGGTAAAAAAAGTATTTCAGACATAGGTGTATTGGGGGAGGGGGGAGAAAGATAGCCATATGGAAATTAGCATGTAAATTAATCTTCATTAACATTGAAGTCATGTCCAGATACAAACTTTCAGTGTTTCATTTGTTTGGCAACTGAGTTATCCCAGCTACAGACGTCAAACTGGTCATAAAAACCTGACAATAACTTCCAAAAAAATCCACATTTGGCCTTCCATGAACCTTGAAAAAATTCATGCAATTCTTTTAATTCTCTATGCCCCCGTGTGCACATACTGCTTTACTCCTTTGAAGTGTAAATACTAATGCTTCTCTTTTTTTTCCCCTCTGGAGTATTTCCAGTTTAGAAGAAAGCAAAAAGAACAGATTACTGGCCAAAATGGTGTTAGCATGAAAGTAGGGTAAATGCTCCAAGTTTGGACTGTCTCAAAGAAATTCCCACATTGCTGTTTTCTTGCGATTTTAAGCCACTAAACTGCGATCACAGTTATTAGGACCCGACCGTATGTTGGTAAACTGCTTTGGATAGTCCAGAGTTTTTTGTGACTGACTGAGTATCCTCTTGACCTCAAAAAGCCAGATTTTTTATTGTGCAATTTCTATATCACATATGCTATCCTCTGCTGCCTTGAAACACATTTCATCAAAACAACACAAACATCTACATCTGCCTTGTGAATAATGTAAAGGGTATACATAAAGTAGTACCTTCTCCATTCACAGCCCTTAAGCTAGGATTTTGCTGCTTTCTTCCATACTTCCCTCATTAAATTTCAGAAGATAACAGCACTATCAGCACTTAACCCCCATTCTGTTCTCCTGTCTTATGAGTCCGGTTATGTGATTCTCCACTGCTCAATGAACACATCAGATGATGTGTTCACACACATCAACAACAAGTTCAACACACTTTGTTGACAGGTAATAAAATATGTAGTTTAGGAGTGTTAATGATTTTAAAGGTCCAGTCCTGCTCCTGTTGCTAGCAATCTCTTCACAATGAGGCAGAGCTAAAACTGATTGTGAAAAGATAGATTGTATAGCAGATCCTGCATTTTATACTAGGAATTCCGTGTAGTTTCATACTTTCAGTTTCAAGTCTCAAATGTTCTCCCCATTTCTCTTCTACTCAGTGTGGAGAGTGTGAAGCGTGCTGTGATCTCATTGAAAGTACATAGCCATAAATAAATAGGCAAATCTGGCCCATAGGTTTTAAATGCTATTTTTATAGTATGGGAGAGCTAGTTCCACATTTAAACGGTTCCTTTCTCAGTAAAGCAATGAGACAAAAAGTAATGGCACTTATATATATATATATATGTACTACTCCATGACATCAGAATTTACCTGAAGTAGCGCTTACTGCAGAACTAAACCACACTCCAGCGTGGTACTCAGCAGCATCAGAGTGCATGGAGCTCAAGTAGAAAATAAACGGAGTCCCATAACCTCTGATCTAGCATAAGTCTTTCATATAAGTACAGAGCACACCAAATACAGGTCTGTAGTTAAACTCTTTTTCCAGGAGTGGCTAAGTGCTATGGCATGTATACACATTTTCCACTGGAACTGTGTACCTTGCATAGGCTTCCTCAGAAGATGATTCTTCTGTCGCTGTTGACAAATTTTGAACCAGTTTAAGCCACCAAATCAAACAGTCATTGTTATAAAGCTGTTCTGTGGAACCTGTGATCCTGTCAACCACTGTAACAGGTATCAGACAAGGAAATGTATCTACTGGTGATTAGCTACGTCAAATGAAGCCAAGCAAATTAAAATAGTTTCAATGTGCACCAATTATAGGACTAAGGAGGTTCAAATTTAGCTTAAAATCAGCTTCACATCCTCATCTTTCTTGAGCTTGATTTCTTTTAGACAAAGTGCAGAGTCTGATTCTGATGCCAACAGAGGACTAATGTCAAAGTCGAGAGTAACTTCATGACAGTACTGGGTGCTTTGGATGAGACAATTGATTTCCTGACTGACCTGCAGTTGTGGTAAACTGTGTCAGATGAAAAATGTCCCTTAGGAATTCCCCACTAGTTGCAATGTGTCCTAGGTCCTCCCTTCCCAAGTACCTTCCATCTACATCACCTTTCTTAGAGAAGGGCTAGGAGACCTCTGAGGGACTTCTGTGACCAGAGTCACTGTTTAAGCAGCTGGGACTAGATGTTTCATATGGGACAGGAAAGGTGTAGAGTGGGGTGGAGAATGTAAAATCTTGATTCTTAATATTGCAGATCCATACTTGGTATTTTAACTGCATACATAGATTTGCATCCTTTAGGTATTTACAGTATACAACCATTCTGTCATCACATCAACTTATATATGTATTATAATAGACAATCCTCAGCTCACATTCAAATAAATAACATTGACTTAGTATAAATGTTTCTCTTAGCATATCAGAACATTGTGTAATTAAATCATCTCACTGGTAGTGTGTACAGATGGCTTAATCTCCTGTAATACCCACTAAAGCTCAATGGATTTAGAGGGTACTACTAATCTATTTAAAGTTAAACCCACAATGGATAAATTTTTATCTCAAAAAGGATTTGTCTCTTTAGTAGACTACCATTTCTTAAGTGTTCGGGGAGATTAAAATAATTTGTCATTTAGAATTGCTAGTCACTTTAAAAAAACCAAACAACTTAATAAAAAATAACCTCAACCCTGCAGCCATCAAGAAATAAGGCTAACATATGATCACTCTACCTCTTTATAATCTTTCACTGTGAAACATTTCTGTCAGATGGAACCCAGCACTGAGAGAGAAAGCAAAGCTTAGTCTTCTTTCAAACACTGCTATATATTTCTACACTTCCATATTACAATAGAAGGAAAAAAAAAAGGAAAAATAATATATAACCAACTGAAGTGAATTGCAAGACAACACGTTCATGAAAGTTTACAGCTTTTTCATGAAGTGAAATTTAACATCTCCAGAACCTGTGCACTGAGTTAATTTTCTCTTTTTATTGTTTTGCAGCTTTAAAAAAAATGCCAGTTAAGTCAAATTAAGCTGTTGTGCAGTTGGCTTCTATAATTACTAGCAATACTTTATGGTAAGTTCAAGCAAATAGAGGGTGTTTGAGGGTTTGGCTTTTGTTTTGTCTCTTCCTTTTCTTTTTCATTTTTTTTTTCCAGTGTAGTAGTTTCTTTTTGTAGAAACAATTATCATGGTAGTGCTTCCCAGCAAAGAAAAACATAGCCTGCAGCCATCCTATATTTCATTTTCAGTCCAGCAGTTTTAGAGAGGCTTTTTCTTTTCTAGCAAATGTACAATAAGTTGAAAACACTCCAAGGTGGGGTATCATAAAGCAGGCAGAGACAAACAAGGCAAAATTAGGAGGAAGCTCTCTTGGTCTGGATGACTCATTCCTCTCATGCTCAGACTTGCAGAGGCAGTATTTGTTCTATCACTCGGAGTCAGGACTATAATTTAACCCCAGCCACTGTAACAACATTATTGCCACACCTGAAATAATTACAATGCAAGTCCATGAATGACAGACTTGTCAAAAAGAACAAACCAGAGGTACATGGACAGCATTTTATATATCCAGAATGTGCTGGTTATTTGCAACTCTAGTATACCCCTCTTTTAAAAGAGCACAGTGGAACTAAAAGGGTAAAGGGAATTGTGACACGGATGGTCAAGAATAGGATTCAACTTTTGTATGACACTTTTTTTTTGTAAGAGAAATGACTAAATGACTGGGACCATTTCACCCTGTCATGGGATGATCATGTGGGTATCTAAATAAATCTATGAAACCATGAGTGCCACTGAGATAAAGCAAACCATCTTCTGTCTTCTGGAGTAAGAAGCAGAGCATATGAAACAAAACTAGCAACAACCAGTTCAAATTTAACTGAAAGAAACACTTCTTCACAGAAGATGTGATTATATGGCAGATTTCTGCGTCAAAAGGTGTTAGTGATGCTAAAAATCTGCATGAATCAGAATGAGACTGGAAAAATTCAAAGAACAAAAAAACCCCAAACCACCAACCAAAAAACCCAACCAACCAACCAAAAAAACCCAAACAAAAAAAAAAAAAAACCATCCCAAACAAAAAAAACCCAGCCCAACCACAACTGTATCAGTAATCTATACAACATTAATAGAGCTGAGACAAGGGAATGACTGACCTAGCCTTCTCTTTACCTGGTATCTCCAATCTCATGCCAGCTGATAAATAAACTTTTCTGTCTGACCATACAGGAGCCATTCTGGCAATCACACTTCCACCACGTCAGACTGTTACTTATGGGACCAAAGCCCCTTCGAAGATGGCAGCTCCAGTGAGTCAGTGGGTGCACCACTTGACTCCCTACACACACTATACACACATTAGACAAGATTTCTTTGCTGGCTCTGCCCCAGATGTGTTCTCAGACATCTGGATCCTTGTCTTAGTTTGAAAGACAAGCGTCTGCCAAGGAAGGTGGGAACCTCTCTTGGAATGGAAAATATGACCCTCTTCCCTCCAAATTATTATACCTTTGAAATTATGAAGCTTTCAGGCAAAGATATGGGAAAAAGAATAACTGTTCTTTACCAGTGTATATATATATTTGTATAACAAGACAACAATGATGGCAGCAACTACAAACCAAACCAGACACCCAGTGACAGCCTTCTCTCGGCTGTCAGGCACTTTCCCCTTTGCTGTAGTTACGGCCACAGCCGGCAGGGGCGCTGGTGGCTCCCGGCTGGGCAGGGCAGGTGCGGTGATTCCCCCGCGGCTGCAGGGGGCGCTGTGGTGTGAGCTCAGCTGCCTTTCCACC